>JAZKJV010000722.1:0-288586 GCA_037367405.1 Ottelia alismoides | reverse complement strand
TTGGACCTTTAATAATGAATATGACATTCGTTGTTAATTACAAGTATAAAATATGATTTGACAACGAATAATATTCGTTGTTAAATCTTTAACATTGAATGATATAACAACGAATATTGAAATTATTTGATGCCTTAAGGAGCTGATTTTGTTTGGCATGGCGCATAAATATTTTGAATAAGCTCCAGCATGAATGTGATTTTTGGTTCAAATTATTAATTCTTAAGGATTTTGTATAGGGAACTTGACTGGTCGTTTTTTAATCCAACTTACGAAATAATTCATATTGGGAGTCCAGTGGGCTCAGTCTCCTGTTATTAGGATTCCTTGAGTCCATATTACAACGCTGACTAACAGTGAATATGATAAAAAAAATTTCTCGTAGGTACGAATTTCTGGTTTATTTTCTTATTGAGTGAAGGCAAATTCTTGGGTAGGCTTTGTCAAACTAAAAGATATTGTCAAGCAAATCATCCACAGAGGCAAAGAGATGACGTGGAAACCTCTCAAATCGAGAGGAAAAACCACGGAGAGGTTGAAGCCTCAGTGCCCTAAACCCCAAAATGGTAAGGGTTTCTACTATTTATCTCTTTTCAGTGGAGAGAGTTACATTGGGTTGGATTGGGGTATCCTCGTGTGAATAGTAGCAGCTTGGAGGGTTGAGATGGTTAGAATGATAATTGTGATGTGGCGTGACGTTAATTATGTGTTATATTAACTTTTTTAATTATTATAATAAGTTTTTTTATGCTAATAAGTGTATTTGAATAAGGTTAAAAATCATTATATCAAAGAATTATAGGGTCAATACAAGTAATCCCAACTCAGGAATGCATGGTTGGAGCTAGGGGTATGCCAGGGTAAACCGGGGTACCGTGGCAAACCAACCAGGAGGAGTTGGGTAAATCATAAATGAGTCCTCACTAAAGATCTATTTACCCAAATACATGTAACATTAACACTCCCCCTCAAGTTGAGCATAGATATTAAACATGCCCAACTTGTCGACATTTTTCTCAAAATCTACCATGGAGAGACCCTTGGTAAACACGTCAGCAACTTGATCACTTGTCTTTAGGGATGCAAACGGACGGATTCGGATGCGGATATAAGTATTATTGTATCCTTATCGCTTTTGAATGTGAATATGGATACGGATACGAATAATGACGAATATTAAAACTATTTTACCATATCCTTAAAAAAAACAGATAAAGATGTAAAACGGATATTGATCGTATACGAGTAATATTAGAAATACTCTATAGAACCGACTTAAATATATACGAATTGGATGGAAAACACATGATATAAATTTACTAAATATGTTTGTATCATAAAAATTATACAAATATGCCAAAAGAAGGTATATAATTATGTTATATAGGGTTAAAAATAAATATATGACCATATTTATATACGAAAACGAATATACAGATACAAAGATATTTGTAGATATCAAAGCAATATCCATATCCGTAACCATTTTAAAATGGATATGGTTACAAATGTCAAAATCTATATAAAACGGATACAGTGACGGATCAGATACGGATATATCTGTAACCGTTTGCATCCCTACTTGTCTTGATGTACGGAAGGTATAAGTCTACGCAGTCAATTCGTTCTCCGATGAAATGTCTATCAATCTCAACATGCTTTGTTCTATCATGGAGTACATGATTATTAACAAGGTTGATGGTGGTCTTGTTATCATAAACAACTTCATTGGCAGATCAACACTTATCCCAATATCATGTAGGATATTTTTCAGCCATAACATCTCGATGACTCCATTTGCAATAGCATGGTACTCAGATCTGGCACAAACAAATTGTTTCTTACTTCACCAGATAACAAGATTTCCTCCCAGAGAGATACGGTAATCAAAAGTGGATCTCTGATGAATCACCTATTCATCTTCTTTATTCATTATTTTAGCTTAAATTCTCTTATAAAACACCTGTATATATCAATAATTTCTCTTTTTAATAATCCTCATTCTTCTGTAAATATTGTATATTTATCACTATTTTTAATCTAAAATAAATAAATAAAAAGATAAAAGAAAAATAAAGAAAATAAAAAGATTATATACATGAAATAAATACAGACTGGTCTTAAACCTGAGAATAGATCAAGACTTAACCTAATCGACAAGGAACAAAGTAGGGGGAGATAAGGCATGTTGTTTAGAAGAATCAAGAAAACTAATTTACACTTGTATATTCATCAGTGTACATTATTGCACAGTTCTTATATTATTTTATTTATCACCAAATCAACCTCAAATAAAAATGATTTTCTTCTTGAAACTTGTACACAAAAATAAGTTGTAAATATTAAAAATAATTACAAGAAGAATCATTGTACATATTAAAAATAACAACACTTTGAAAAGGTCGCAAAGCAAATCTTGTCAGATCAATATCTTCTCCATAAAATTTCAAAATAAACCAAACTCACTTTCATTGTGTTTAAAATTAAATAACCTTTAAAATGAAAGTAGTTTCATAAAAAACAGAGTTAAGATGTGAAAGTTGTCTTTTGGAGTGTATTGTATACTATGTTAATATTGTACTCTATATTATTTATTATCCTATTTATTTTCTTTTTAATTTTTAAATACATTATATTTTTAATATATTGCATTTTATTTATAAAATGCAAATAAAAATTACAAAATTAAAAAGAACAAAAAATAAAATCATGTATTTATTGTATAGGTATTACAAACCTATATTATATATAGCTTTATTTATTTAGCATAATAAATTAACTCATAAAAAATAAAATAAAAATATATTTAAAATCCTTAGATAATTATGTAAATTAATAAATTATATAATTATTTTAAAAAATAATTTATTAAAAATTGAGTTGTATATATATATATATATGTATGTATTTTTACCTATGAATAAAGGTTTTTATTTGCTTTTATTAAAAATAATTATATGTATATCTATTTGTCCTGTAGTGGGTCAGGTTCCTATTGGTTGGACCTAGGTCAACTCCACCTATTAGCCATTCCATCCAAATAAACACTTGTCGACCCTTATTCCTTGAATTTTTACATCTGATTCTTTCCTCATTCAAATCTAATTCCTTCTCTATTTGAATCTTCCTTGAATTTTCCCATGTGATTCTTTCCTCATTTCAACCTAATTCCTTCATGATTTTATTACCCAAATAATGATTCCCTTTTCCTGAATAAAATTTTATCCTCATGGCCTAGATTCAGGTGCCAATCTGAATTCCAAACCACCTGAAGCTCCATCTTTATAAAACCCCCCAGATCCATCTTCCCCAAGGGATTCATTTTTCCTCCAGAATTACTTCCTATATCGAGTTCCGGAGAAAGGTGCAGTGATAGAGCAACTCCCCCGCGATTAGGAGTCCGTCATTTTGGGCGAGGAGCGAGATCCGGCTACGTCGTTGGAGCTCCGCTGGAACGTTTAGACTCTTCGAGTTCCGCCATCAAATCGAGGCTATAATCACACAAATTCCATCGTAGGGTAAGTTAGGTTAGTTTGCCTTGTAATTTATCCTTTAATTTGCAATTTTCAATCATTTTTAGATTTAGATTAGATAATCTCCAATCAACCTCCGATATGCTTGATCAGAGGCCGTCACTCGATTTCACCACTATGATTATCCACTCACATCCGCCAACCCATTCTTCATATTTCTCCCGTCCCCGATCATCCAGATACATCCCAGATCTGGAAGTCAACCTTGATTCCGATCACCTAGCTAAAGGTCATCCATTCACATGTCATTTCCCATCATTTTAGCCTAATAACGCTGGGCGAAGCTCCTTCTCCGAGCAACAAATAATTTGCAGGTGCACATGACCTCTTCTGGAGCTTAGATCGAACATCTGGAGCTTGAGCTTCTACGCGCAGCCACCAGGTGTTCTAGGTCCCCGATCAAAGGGACCTGAACCTCCTTCTCACATACATTCGATGCAGATTCGTCAGAGCTATCATTTGGACCCTTCAGACAACGGATTGTACGGAGATCGGTGACTATTGAGCATATCGAAGTTCATCGGAGTAGCCCTTCGTACGCATTCTTCCAGATGCATGGATCATTGTTGAATCAAGAACATTCATTCTATTCATCTCCACATCCATTTTGCCTCAAAAGCCGACCGTCAGATCGAATCTCCCAGATATCATCCATGTTGTTAGATCTATGTGCAACGTACGACACTCAGTGAAAATTACATTCTACACCCTGTAGTTGATTTAATTTGTAAATAAGCCCTTACATGGACATTTGCCAGTTTGTTATTATTTGATTAATTGCATATGTGCCCTTATTTGTTTTTATGTTGTGTAATAGTCCTGTTTGAACTATTTCACGTGCATCAACACATGATTTTGGGTGAAAATGCAATTAGTGGTTTGTGTTTAGTTATTACTTTTTGGTCATGAAAATAAACTTATTTGCTTTTAGGTCTTGTCCAACACGACTCACGTGCCCTGACACGAGATTTTTGTGTATAATTTGCACATCTTCCCTTTTATTTCTTTATGTTATTATTTATTCAGTACAATGAAATAAATTAATTATAGAAAGCTCCTTCTACTCATGTTTAATTGTTGGCTTACTCAATAACGTTTAATAGATTGCTAATTAACTCTAAAAATTCCTTAAAAATAAGAATAAGCTTCTGCTAAGTTGTTTTATTATCTTTAATTTTTGTTTGCAATATAAATTAGTTTTGTTAATTTTAAAAATTCAAAAAAATCCCTAAAAATGGTTTGTTTGCATTAGAAAATTCAATAAAAAATTGAAAATTTATTTAAAAATTACAAAAAATATTAGTTGCATATTTGACTTGTTTTATTTTAGTTAAAAAATATTTGAAAATACTTTATAAAATCCTACAAATTGAAAAATACAAAAAACACTAAAAAATCCATAAAAATTCAATAAAAATCACGAAAATACACAAAATAGATTGATTTAAAGCTTGCAAAAATTCTATTTATGTTAATTTTCAGTATTTGTGACTTTATTTTATATTTTTAAAATAAAATATTGGCTTGATTATATTATACTTTGTTTTCAATTTTTATTGCTTTTAAAAATCTCAAAAAATCTAAAATATCCATAAATATCATAAAAATGGCAAAAGTTATATAAAACAAAAAATATTTTAATTTGAATTTTATGGATATTTTTATTATTTTTGAAAATTACAAAAAGTCTTTGTTTTTCTTGTTTTCATATTTTTTATTTTCTTTTAAATATTAAAGATAAAAAATTTCAAAAGTAAAAAATCACTAAAAAATAAAAATTAGAAAATCTAAAAAATTAGAAATTACAGAAATTCATAAAAAAATACAAAATAAGATATAAAGGCATAAAAACATCAAAAGAGAAAAAAGAAAAAGGATCACTTTGATTTTTAATATTAATAATCCACGGGTATTGTAGCCTCCCTGAGTTCGATCTTGGAGGCTATACATGTAAAATAAATAGCATCTTCTAGCATTTCTTCTTTCTTTGATTTACTTCTAGTTGAATGAAATTTTTGACTGGAGAGATTTTTGGTTGCAACGACACCTTCATCACATTATTGATATTTTCCTTCATTAAATAAAAACCGAATAATTTCTCGAATAATCAATGGCGCCATTGTCTGGGAGGCACAACGAGGGTAGCTAAAGTTTCTTTTCCTCTACTCTTGGTATTTGTTTGATTTTCTTTTTATCCACTTATCTTGTATTTCACATTTGTCTCTTTTATTTTCTCTTATATTTTTTTAATTTGTTTCTAACACCTCTCTTATTTCCTCTTTTTTGTAAGGGCCCGACGAGCGAGGGGGGCATTCCTAGGAGCATCGACGCATCCGAGCGAAGCGGAGGCTAGGAGTTTCTTCATCGATTGGTAGGAGAACACAACTGAGGAGGAGCTGGAGGAGTGGAAGAGCATATCTTCTTCTGAACTTTTCATTTTGTGTTTTATTTCTAGTCATTTTTATTCAATTTATCTTTATAAATAATTTGTAGTATTTTTTTATTGGCATTTTCCCTTTTTCTATTTTCTAATAAGCCACTATAACCTTGTGATTGTGGGGTTTGTTTCATCAAGTGTTGGTGCACTTGGGGGACCTCGCCGCTTTTTGTTTTGTTCACTTTTATTTTCATTATTTCACGTGTTTCGAGTTTTCCACATTTTTTTCTTTATTTTTTTGTACTTGAGCCCATTAGTGTAGTTTTTATTATCTTGTTGAGCCAGGTAAATAATAGGTCCAAACCCCTTAAAAATTTTCATGTTCCTATAGTTAGTTTCGTAAATTAGACTTAGTTTAATAAAAAGGTTTTTTTCAGATAATAGAAGTTCTTACTAGGATGGTTCATGTGCAACGTTTAGGAAAGATTTTATTTTCATGCATAGATCATTTTGCATGTAGATTGTTGCCTATAGGTACGCATATTCTACTTTGCAGGCATCATTGATTTCATCGTGCATTGTCTTTTCGACTTCCTTCCCCATTTTCTCTTATCTAGGATAAAAAGGAAATTAGAAAATTCGTTAGGCATTTTATTTGAAAATACTCAAAAAATTGAAAATCAAATAAAGTTGGGATTATTAAAATAACTCGACCATAAAAAGAAATGTAAAGATATCATCATTGTTATGGGGAGAGTGACGAATATCCATTTCATCACCTTAACTCTTTCATTTTAGCCTTTAAATCCTAGTTACTTGCATGTATTTAGCCTTAATTTGAACAAAATAACATCCATTATTTATACTAAAAATATTGTATAAAACAATATATTTAATGTCAAAATAAAAGAATAAAGAAAAGAAAAGAAAAAAGAATGAAATACCATATGTATTAAATAACCCTAAACCTGGAGAGCTGGGCATCATGATGACTAGGTCGATAAAGAATAAAGTAGGGGGAGATAAGGGCCAAAAATAACAAGGAAACCCTAATTTTTATTCTCCAATTTTAGGACCTATTTTATTCTTTATTATTTATACCTCAAATCAATAAACTTTGAACATGAAACTTATGGATAAAAATACAAAGGAAAATATTAAATTTATTTCATTTAAAAATAAATCACAATGTGCCCTACACACTCAGAATAAAAAACCACAAGGAAAACCTTCTAGACATATATCTTCTCCATATGAACTCAAAATTTACCAAAATCACCTTTATTGTTCACAAAAACAAATTATCTATATAATGAAGATGGTTTCATTCAATTTAGTATTAAGATGCAAAACATAGGTTTTGGGCCCTCGTTGCACAAGATACCTGAACAAAATAATCAATTTATTTATTCCGTATATTTTTTTATTTTTTATAATTTTGTAAATATTTTTTATAATATACATACACATAATAAACTAGAATAAAACAATTAAAATTTCACTAAAATAAACAATGTATTGTAATACATAGATGAATATACTTGCATATACATATATAAATAAATATACATATTAATTAAAGTATAGAAATCACATATAAATATATAAATTATGTATATAAAAATAATAAAATCTAAAATACAAAATAAAAAACACCCATTATATAGGTAAATATACCTATATTTTTACATGTAAAAAGTGACATGCAAAAAATAACTCGAAAAACTAAATAAAAATCACCATAAAATACTACATAAAATAATAAATATTTTTCAGATTTTATGAAAATAATAATAAAATTATTTACTAATTCCTTTTTATTTATTTTTGCATTTTCTTTCTGGTTTATCATGTAGCGGCCTACGTGGTCCAATCAGATTGCGACCTTGGTTGACCCGCCAGTCAATTAGCCCTCTGGAACCCTAGGTGTATTAGAACCATTGATCGCCTTGTTTCTTCGATTTTTTCCCATCGCTACTTGCATTTTCAGGGGATGAATCCTTCTTCATTTTTGTTCCTTGATCTTTGGTCAACTGACATGATTCCTCGATCGATGGATCGAAGCATCGAATCGTGGCCTCAGTCCAAGTTAGCCTTGTACATATACTCCCCTCCACCTTCATTTGAATTTTGATCCGGCTTGAACCCTATAAATCCACATATTTCTCATGTGTGAGGATGTTGGGGACAAGGGCTTTCTCACCGAAGTGTTTAGCATAGAGGAAGAGGCATTTCATCTGGTGATCTGATCTCGTTGTGCTTTCTACCGAAGCTCCTCCTTGGCTCTCTCAACCTTCAGGTAAAGCCTTAGTCTCTTTGCTTTTTCTGTTCCTAGTTGTAGTAGTAGTAGTGTAGTGTATGATTTTATTTCGGTTATTTTCATCATTTATTTTGTCAATTAGCTCGATTGTATTTTTCCAGAGTTCTTGCTCCGATCATCGTTTTATCATGCCTCGATCATCCTTCATCATACCCATCACCTCCATCTTCTTCCTCTTTGCTTCGGCTACGCTCCAGGCACATACATACACCTCGATCCACTCCAAATCAAAGGATTGGCTCTCCACCTCTACCGCTCGCTAGAGAGCACCGCCCCGACTCCACATTGCTTCATTTCCACCCAAATCGACCCCCTGGACCTATCTTTTTTGTCTGTTTGAGCAAATAACCTTGCAGGTTCAAGAGGTCAAAAGCCTCAGATGAGGTGATTTTGACTCCAAAAAATGTTCCATGTGCTCTATGTCTTCCTCGGCCTCCAGAGCTCCACATTTGAGCTCTGAACCATGCCAGAGTCATCCAGCCACAACGGAAGCCTTCCAACTGCATTTTGCACCTCCTATGAGCTCCTCTGGCAGCAGGAGTTGATCAGGGAGGTCTATCGAAGTTCACCTGAGTGGGTGTTCTTCCTAGTCGTCTGATCGTTCGCTCCGCCTAGGTGGTATAGTAATCATTAGATCATAGCGCCATCAACCATCTGATCTCTGCTGGAGATCTAATCCACGTAATCTGCTTGCAAACTGTCATCGTGCGTCATGGAGCTACCACATATATAAGTGAGAAGCCTCAGCCGTCCGATCGTGCTCGAGAGGCGTATTTTGCTTCGCACTCGTCAGCTTTTATAATTTCATTTTAGTCTATAAAGATTCTTCTATAGTTCAAAACTTTCTATAATATTTGCACTTTACCCCCTTCCTTTATTTTATTTGTTAATTGGTCATGTCCACGTCACCTCACGTACATATACATGTGGGATACTTGGGCATTTTGTAGAGGACCCCCTGCAGGTTTTGTTATTATTTACTCCAGGAAATTTTAAATTATGTGTAAAATTGTGTGGTTAAATTGCAAGTAGCCCTGAAGGTTTTTGAAAATTGCATTTATACCCCTACCAGCACGTTAATATGAAATATCTCTGAAATTTTTGCATAGAGCCTCATGAATTTCGGTTTTATGTTCTGGAATGCATTTAAAGTTCACATAAATTACTTTAGGTCCTCGCTAGTATATTTCTTTTTATTTCTTATATTTTGATCATGATCATCTTGCATCAAAATTTTTAGGAAAATTATTTTTCGTACCTCGACTCATTTAATCGTATATATTTTTATACGGAAATTAAAATTATTTTCCTATATTTAAAAATTCAAAAACATTACATTTATTCCATATTTGCACTGAAGAACAAAAAATACAAAAATATTTTAAAAAACTCAAAAAACTTATAGTATCATTATTATTGTATTTTATAAATGCAGATCAAAAATCACTAAAAATTCAAAAGAAAAACAATAAAAATTAGTAAAATTATTGAAAATAAAAAATCCTATTTTTATATCTTGTTTACATTATATATTATACTTTAAAAATAATTTTAGGAAATTTTAAAGTATTTATCTATTTTTAAATTCCAAAACAATCCATCTTATTATTATTTTTCATTGTTTTGACATTTTTATTCAACTAAAAATACAAAAATTAGCAAAAAATAATAAAAAATTCAAAAATAGAATATATATAAGACAAAAAATTATTTTGCCCATTTTGAGTATCTAAAGCTATGTTTATATATAATAGCTTATATTGTATATATAGCTATATATACTTATATTATTATTAGTATTATTATTACTATTAAAAATACCAAAAATATTTTAAAACCCTTAAAAATAAAAAAAGATTGTACTTAAAGTGTTTTTCTGATATATATATATATATATTATATGTATATTATATATATTATAGTATACATATTATATCTATACTTATATACATAAAGGGTCCTTCCAATGAGGTGCACCTTTCCTGGATGCATGGAAAGTCCACTATCTCATCCGTTTGAACTCAGTCTAACTGTTCCTTATCCAAAAGGGTATTTTAGTCAATGTATTTTCGTTTTGAATTTGAATTCTGTTTGAATTTAAATTTCATTTAATCCTTTCATTTTACTATTTTTAGCCCATCTGATTTGGCAAAATTTTTTATTTATTCGGTGAGGTTCCAAGGTGGTGGCATTTTCGTGCTATGCAGAATGGCTGACCTCTTTGAGAAATACTCATTGATATTGTAAAATTGAAATCCTGCTTTGTAAAATAAAATCGAAGTTAGTAATACGTTTATTATTGTAATTGTAATTTGTGTAACACTTATGTAAAACTTTGTGCTTGTTTTGTAATATAGGTATGGAGATCTGCAAAAAAAATATATAGTTAGTAAATTATCAATTATTAATCAGAAAGAGAAAATGAAAAAAATTGAGGTTTGTAATACTGACGCTACATTTGTAACATTTCATGATTGATTGTAAAATTTATATTGTGTTTTGTAACCAAATGTAGATGGTTAGAACTATATAAAAGAATCAATAAATGTAAAAAAATCTGAATTTGTAGAAATGATAGGAGATTGTAAAAAACAATCTGAGGTTGTAAAAAAATATCTGAGATTGTAAAAAAATGATATATGGTTGTAAAAACTGGGCATGCCCTCCTTGTCCTGCAACCCTACTCTACCCGCACCTCCTCCGCCCTTCTCCTCCACGACCCACCTCCTCCATGGACATCCTCCTCCTTCCACACACCTCCTCTATCCACACTCTCCTTCAACCTTCTCCTCCATGATCTACCTCCTCCACGTACCTCCAAGCAACGACGCCTCCATTCCCTGCAATAATTGCCCTACACCAATTCTGAAGGTCAAAGAAACACCCTACCACCATGGGAAGTAGCCCTTGTACGACCAAAGAGCAGTACGCCATCACCAACCACCGTAGAGAAGCACGTTGCATCCACCCTCCAAAGTTCTCTTTCCACTGTCGTTGCACATCGTCACCGACGAGCGGCAACCTCCTCCCCTCATGCCGCCATCGAGAGAGAGAGATGGAGAGGGAGAGGAAGAGAGGGAGAGGAAGAGAGAGGTATTGTGGAGATATTTTGCATTCTAAATATAGAATATGCTAAAATGACCATAGTGGGGTTTTCAACATTAAAAATATATAAATAATGAGCCATTAATTATAACCATCGGATTGATTACGGATGGATAAGATGATGGCCTTTCCTTGCACCTAGGAAAGCTGCACCTTATTAGATATATTTCCTATATACATATACCTATTCTCTATATAAATATATATTAAAGAGAAAATTAAAATTATAAAATATAAAATGAAAATAAAAAATTATAAAATTAAAACAAATAAAAATAAAATAAAAATAAAAAGTAATAATTAAAACCCAAAAAATAAAAAAATCCCTATAAAAATACAAAACATTTATTGATTTTTTGTCATTTTTTGTGGTCTATTTCCATTGCTCCTTAGTGGTTCAACCCCTACACTTGCATACTATACATATCATTTCGTAGGGTATAATACATTTTATCTCACTATTCTTCATTGCTTGAGCCTTGTTGTGGGTTAATTGTTGATTACAGTGCTTTGATTGAGGATGTCTGAGAGCCGAGAGAGCGGTCGACACAACGATTCCCAGACCTAAATTTTCGGGTACTGCATACCATCAAAGAACGAATGATAGGAGCTCATCTCGATCTAAGCATTCGTAAAATGGCATCGTTGTTGAGGAGAAACAATTATGATAGATTTTGTGTTTGTTTTCTTTTTCATTATTTTTGCTTTATTTTTCTTTTTATTTGATATAATTATTTATCGGTATAAATCCATTTTCTCTATTATTTTTTCTTTTGAGGGACCGCATGGCGAAGGCAACTCCCTACAAAGTTGGAGCACCCGAGCTACGAGGAGGGTGGTTCTTCTGCTTGTGAGCCACTTGAAGAGAGCAGGAGAGAGATAGAGTATCTAGTTATCATATCAACTTTTCTTTATTTTTGTAAGAGAGATAACATTTTTATTTTCCATTAGTAATTTATAATAATACAAGTGTAAACTTGAACATTCGTGTCTATTTTACCAAGTGATTGTTCACTTAGGGGCTCACCGGATTTTCTCACGGATTTCTTCACCTTTGTTTTCTTTGTTTTCCGCGATTTATGTTTTCTGCCTTTATTTTTATTTATTTTTTGTGAATAAGCCTCTAACATTTTAGGATTGCTTGATCGAGTACGATAGATCCACCACTTAATATCTGAATGTTCCTATAGTATGATTTGGATCTAGTCAAACTCAAATTTTATGCTTCACGCAAATAGCAATTCCTGATTATGACGATTTCACCGTTTGCTTCTCATATACATTAGGTTTATAGTTTTTTGTCTTGCATCTGATAAATCCGAGAAATACCCTAAATTATGCCGAAGTCATTGTAGTCGGGCAATCGGTATCAATAAAAAAACAACATGATTAAATTATCAACCAGTCAAGAAAGTATGGTTTTATGTATTTTTAACCTAGGCAATCCCCATGGTCGACTCAAGGAGGCAAATGAACAATTTAAGATACAAATTAGATCAAGTAATGCATGGTTTCAGAGAGGACTTTTTTTGTATTTTTTATACAACAACAATGCAAATGCAAAATATGAATGAACTAGATTCTTAAGGAAAATATGCAAATTAGCCCAATTTTTAGTTCAAAACCAATTTAAATTAGGCAATCGGTATTTTTCTTGTGAACCTAGTTCAATGATGTGCATGAAAAATATTTTTGTAGAATTTTTTAGATTAAAAGGCAACAATGACAAATGAATTATTTTTATGGCGTTTTATGCAATTTTTTTATGCAAACAATATGCAAAAATTCTGAAATTTGGATAGAAACTCAAATATGATGAAATGCACCCGCTATATTTTTTAGAATTTTCTGGTAATATTTGATTTTTTATGATTTTTTTACTGAATTAAAGTGAATCTGAGAAATTAGTTTCTAATAAACCCACAATGCAAAATCATACCAAACCAAAATTATATCAGATAGGTACTTTCATTTGTAATCCAGAAGACTTGAGTTTGCGAAAAAATAATGATGTGGACTTAATTAAAAATTAATTACAAAAATCACTAAACTAATTATTCCAGGAAGAAGAAACATCCAATTTCATTGAAACTTGGGTATCGATTAAAACACAATTAAATGCACCACCTTTGATTTTTTTGAGAATTTTTAGAACAAGGAATAAATGTGTACGAATTTCAGAGCATAAATGGGCAAAATATCACAGAATTTCAAACTCTGATTTTTAATAGATCATTCAAAGCTCACAAAATTAGAAACCCAAAATACTTTGATGCACAACAAGTTATTTTTGGTTCAAGAAAATTGGTGGCGGGGAGGCCGCACTCAAAGGGTTGGGGGCGTTAGTGGTTCGGCTGGAGGGAAAATTGGTGAGATGGAAGGCGAGAATGCTCTCAAATGGGGCAAACTGGTTCTGCTCAAGTATAATCTGTCAGCAATTCCAATTTTTTTATGTTCTACAAGGCTAATGCCTGCAGGGATACATGTGAAGATTAAAGCTATGATGAGGCATTTTTTGGTCTAATGGGCGACAGGTCAGGAGGGGAATACACTTGATGGAAGAGGACAAGGTGGCGATGCTTAAGAAGAAGAGGGGTTTGGGGTGTTGCGGGTGGGAGAAATGAATAAGGACTTTATGGCGAAATGGTTGGTTCGTCTTTGGGGAAAATTAGAGGACTTAGTGTGTCGATTGATGAGGAAGATATATGGTATTTCTTCATCATTGGAGGATGCCCCGGGACGTCTACCATCATCGACCTTATGGAAAGGCATTTCTGACATCCTGCCAAATCTAGAATGTAAGTTGAGACATGTGCTTGGATGCGGGGATGGGTTTTGATTCTGGTTGGATGATTGGACCGTGGAAGGGGCTCTTGGGGTTCGGTACCCGCAAATCTTACGATTGGTATGCGACAAGGAGGTATTGGTGCAACATGTATGGAACCGAGGCTCGTGGTCCCTAACTTTCTCTTCGTCTTAGTCGGACCCTCGAGTGGAGGAATTTCTGGCAATGCAGGTGGAATTGGCTGGAGCTTAGGATCCGACATCGGGCAGGGACCATTTTGAATAGGTTGATGGGAGATTCACGGTGAAAAAGGCTTACAGATTTTTCACAGGAGTCAGCCATGTGAGAATGGAGAAGAAGGATGAGGCGATGGGTACGATATGGAGGAGCAAGATACCCAATCGCGTGAAGGTTTTTCTGTGGTTGTTCAGGCATGGAAGTCTTCTCAGCAAGTTCGACGGGAGAATTTGCTAGGTGTGGGGGAACGTACATGTGACAGATGCGAGGGGGGGTCAAAGGACTTGGATCACTTGTTTTTCTCGTGTCCACTATCGGCTCAGGTTCGGGGTAGAGCTCACATGTCGTGGCTTACTGGCAGGAACTGTATCACATTCTGGAGGGAGGCTACAGCGGCTAGCGGGGATGGTCACGAGGAATTCTCGTATCCAGTTGCGGTTATTTGGGCGCTTTGGTGTGCAAGAAACTCGATCATATTTGGGGGACAAACTTTCTACTCAGATAATGTCATTGAACATTGTAGGATGTTGAATAGAGCGTGACGAGAATGACATGATGTACCACATTTTTCTTTTTTATTTTTTGTAGCCGTTGTATACTCTAATAATTATATATATATATACTTATTTATTTATATGGAGGTGGATCCTTACTTGGAATTCCGCTCAACGTTTCTCAAAAAAATAGATTTAGATTATTGATTTTAGTTACATCTTTGAGTATTTTTTTATAATCAGAAAAATAATAACAGTAATCATTATGCCTTAATAATTAAATTCAAGTAGCAATAGGAAATCCATGGGTATTCATGTACACACCAAACCTCCCTCATTTCAACCTCGGAATATCAAGTATACACTACATCAAAATTATACTATAGTGATGTGTTTTTCAAATTCCGTCAATAAACCAGATGTTGTCAAATATAACTACGATATTATTCATTACGAAATTATTTTTTATTCAAAATTAGCGAAGAATAAATTATCAGTCGTTATATTATTAGCAATGACTATCCATTTCTATTTTTCAAAAAAATAATTAATCATTGTTAAATTCAGAATCACAAATTAAATAATGATTAATTGAAATTATGGAAAATAATAACGGAAAAGCATCGGTATATGGACATTAGTTGATTATATAGTGACATATATTATATTCATCATTAATTACAAGTATAAAAAATAATTTCACAATAAATAATATCATCGTTATATATTTAACAATGGCTAATTTAATGACAAAATTTGAAAAAAAAATAATTGCCGTAGTGACACCAATTAAAAAATATAAATGTAAATGTCGGAATGGATTACAATTACCATGTCAAAATTTGCTTCTTAATCAAAAGACTTTTTACTCCCATTTTAAGCTACATTCCGATGCTTTAAAAAGGATGATTGAGGTCGTTGAAACGTTGACACGTGGATATAAACTTATATAAGAGGGTCTTGATGACGTCCCTGATGTAAAATCAGAGGAGAGGATTGCACTTATTTAGCCGACCCTTCTAACAATAATATCATCATCATCATCTATTCTTAATAAATGATCGGTCCATCCCTCTGGGGCAGATCCTCTTGTGTAAGATCCCATGTTGTAACGTAGGGAATTTGTCAGATGGAGAATGGACGCCCCCTGATAGATAGCTGGGATAGTCGGCCTGTTATCAGCATGGGCAGAGGGAAAGGGGGACGGATAGGGGCCATGGCCCTCCCTCCCAAATTTAGAATTTACATATATTGTGGTCTCCTAAATGCTCTTTAATTGTAAATTTTCCTTCAAATTCAAAAAATATAGGATGCAAATTAAGCAATGGTCCCTCCAGTTCTCTCATTATCAGATGCTAGTCTTTTTTTGGATTTCATTTTCTTTTAATGTTGCAACATGCAAGTGTTGTCCACATAATGTTAATATTAAAAGTTGAATCCCATTATTGCCTTGCAAACTTGTGTCAACCACATGCACATAAATCAACTATTTTCATGAATCAATTATTTTCACCGTTACGAGAAACCCCTCAACAATCTTTCGAATTGAATTATCCCGACTGTGGGGTTCCTTCACCCGCACAACACTAGATGGTAATTTTAAAAAATACGCTAAAACTTCTTAAATTTGTTCGATGCAAAATTTAACTTATGAATGTTATAGTATTAGGATTAATGATGGTATTTAATTTTATTTATAATGAATTGATCATGATAAATTTGATATCGGAATTTATAAATTCATGTAGTGTATTATCTATACATACCTTTGTTACAATTTAGGATATTAATTGCGGTTGCATTAGCATATATGAGATTATATATGATGCATTAGCATATATGAGATTATATATGAAACAATAATTTATATAATATGCAATAGTTTCAATAATAAATTGTGTTCATTGACGATAATAATAAAATAAGTCATATAATAGTAATATTGCTCATATTGACTTGAAGCATATATGCTCGTATTCATAATTTTGTTAGTATTGTATAATCAGTATATATACTTCTCTTCGACTCTATCCATCTTTTACTAATTAGTGTAACTCAATAGCAATACTTTTTAATTATATATATATACATATAGGGTTTGATGGGGATGCCCCTTGCGGGCAACCAACATGGCTGCCCCGTCATATTTTTCCGCATTTTTTTATTTTTTTGAAAAATTTCACCATATATATTCATCTATATATCCCTCCAATATGTCATTTGAATCTCGTCAGAAACAGAGACTCATATGCCCTCCATCTATAACAACTGGATTACATCAATCTTTAGAACGTTAAAATTACATGTTCTAGATGGAGGGCATATGAGTCTTTGTTTCTGATGAAATTCGAATGTCATATTGGAGTGATAAATTACTCAAAAAAATAAAACAAATTGCGGAAAAAAGGGACGAGGCAGCCCCATTTTTTCCATATATATAAGGTTAATGGGGTTGTCCCCGTGCCATTTTCAGCTTTTTTTTATTTTTTTGAAAAATATCATCAGAGATATTCATCCATATATCTCTCTCCTACATGTTATTCGAATTTCGTCATAAACAGAGACTCTTATGCCCTCCATCTAAAACATGTACGATTACAACAAATCTAAGATCGTTAAAATTACATGTCCTGTATGTATGTGTATATATATATATATATGTATGCATATATGTATGTATGTATTTGATTGACCGAACATCGGCCCCACCTACTAGAAATTCTTGGCTCCGCCCCTGGTTATCAAGGGTGCCCATGTCCCATCAGATGGATCCCCTACGTCACAACAGGGGATCTTACAGCAGACGATCCTCTCATCACTACAAAAAAAGGCGGGATTGGCGTGCACATAAGAGCTCGTTATGTGCACGCCTAGTGCACGCCATGTGCATGCCTGACGAGTGGGCGAGCACATGTGCTCGTTACAGTCGTGCTCGCTGATCTGAGAGTCGCCACGGGTGGTGGGCGAGCACCATGGGACGCTATGTGCTCGCCCGCCCGTCGGGCGTGCACATATGTGCTCGCCCGCCCGTCGGGCGTGCACATATGTGCTCGCCCGTGTGATCGCCTTCTCTATAATCTGCGATTACACACGGAGCACCGGGCGAGCACATGTGCTCGCCCAAAGTGATTTCCAGGAAAAAAATATACAGGTTCGACAGGGTTTTGACGCCCCGTCGAACCTGTATACCCTGCCGATAAACCACTGCAGGTATCTTCCTAAGGATATATGTATTATAGCAGATCGTAGATTAAGATAACTAGCACTAAAAATTTAAAGGAACGCAATATACATGAATTCGTAAATAAACAATCTAATATAAGATCTAAATATTACAAACAAGTCAACGCCAACAAAGTTCATATAAATTAAAAGATGTTCTAAAAGTTTAAAAGAAAATACAGGTACAAACCACCAAAAATTTACTTCTTCTTTGATCTAAAAAATTTGGAGACTAAACCCTGCTTTGATTTCTTTTTTTCTTTCTCCTTTTCTTTGAACCTCGCATACATGCGTGCCTCTTCTTCAGGGTCGTTCTCCTCCTCCTCTTCGTGATCAGATTCAATCTCTTCAGGTTGAGATGCACGCCCTTGCGACCTATATTATATATGGAAGATATTTATCTATTAAATGCATTTTGTAGATATAGAAATTTAATTGTATTACTCATTCTATAAGAAGAATACTTACATGTACGCCGTGAACTCCTCTCGGAGCTTCGTCACCTGCTCCACCATCATCGCCATCTGCGACTCCATTGGAACTGTTGATTGGGACGGATGTGGTTGCGTATACGACGGCTGAGAGTATGCAGAATAGGAGTGACGATGTTCCTCCACATAATATGGAGGAAGACCACCAAGCGTCTGCTTCCTATTCTCCACAACGTCCCTCTCCTCCAACACCTTATAAGTTTTTCAATTTTTAATATAAAAGTATATATTAGAAATACATATAGTAAGTTAATATTTATCCATATATACCTGCTTCCAGATCGTTTTATCAAATGGTGGTTGCTCTCCAGTTGGATCGACACCCCATTTATCTGCAGATAGTGCCAGATAACGATCCTGAAATACAAAGTTTACCATATATATAAATATGTTATAATATATCAATTAATTTTAAATAAATTGATAGACTTACCAACAATTGTCCGGCTTCAGGAGTGGACCATTGCGACTCTCCTTCTCTCCCACTCATGTGGGACCTCGACCACCACTCCTGAAAAGAGGGTTCCCTTTCCAACCTAGCAGCCTGAAAATTTTTTTAAGATCTATTAAAACATTGCATTATATTAAAGTAGATCTCCAAAAAATAATTTTAAATCGTAATACCATCTCCGCTCTAATCTGATTGTGGCTTTTAGAGCCACTGGTAGACTTGATCCTTTGTTTCTGGCGGTTTGTCTTCCCCGCCGAAGATCTTCATCCGAACTCATCATCCGCAACGAATGCATCACAGAAATCGGCCCATCTGCAAGGATTACGTTATGATAATTGATTATTTTAAAAAGTGTAATAAAAATTATTTGACAAGTATAATACCTATCCTCCGTACACCATGACGGCGGGAACCTCTTCATCTCCTCAAAATTCATCTCCTCGCATCCCGTCTTCGTATGCGAGTCTCTCCTTGCCTTGAAAAATGTATCGCTCATTCTCTTTTCTGCCAAACGAATGAAGGCTCTACGATAAACCTCCTTCCCCAGACCAGTGCCAAGGCGAAACCTACTCTGAAAAATAATAACAATTTATAAGATACAAAAAACTTGATCAAAAAATTCTGTATCACTTATAAGAAACATTTCTTACCAGAAACATGTCAAAAAGTCTCTCCTGCTCTGCAGCAGGGATGCGACACCACCTAAATTGCATGGAAGTCAAGTGTGTCTTTATTATATTGGTTATCTCCTTTGCCACCCTGTTGCTGTTCAAAAAATCCCTGCATTTACTAAAAAATTTAACTTCCATACAATTTAAAAAAATTGGAAAATATTTAAAGATAAAATCTATAAAATTTTTACCTCCCATCAGCCGTAACCTCCAACAAAGGGTGGGACGCCGACGTCTGTCCAACTACAGTGGGTAAAGGCACGGATGTGCTCGGCCGTCCAGAAGAAGGAGAGTCAGAACCCATCGATGTCCGGGCTGGTATGGGGACCTGGACTGGGAATCCTGTAGGGGCTGCTGAGGTAGATGGCTCTCCATAGCCTCCTACGTAAAAGGGTGGCGGAGGACAACCAAGAGACTCGTAGTAAGCTATCACCCGACGAACCTCGTCGGACTGTGAATCAGGAGCAACATCTGGGGTGGGCTGCCTACTAGAAGAAGGTGTGTCTGAGGAAGAAGGACGATTGGATCTATGTGATCCATGCGACCCACCACGTCCAAAACCTGCCATGACTGTAATAATGATGCATTACATAGTTATTATTTAAGATTTTAGTAAATTCAATTATAATTATATACTAATACTTACAACTAATCTTCGTCACTTATTTCGGTGGGATTAAATGATATTTCTTCATTTTCTGAGTTTTCTGAAAAATCATTACTGGAGTCCATATCATCTTGTAAGTCAACACACAAAACTTCATTATCAGCCAATCGAATCGACTCGATTACTGGAACTTCTTCCGTTAAGTCTATTCTTTCATTTGTCGGTGTAAATGCTTCATCTATGTCATCTTCCTGATTACTGGAATCATTGGAGATATAACTTCGAGAATTTATCTTCACAACAGTTACGGTTTTAATGCCCTTTCTCTTCTTTGATATTTGTGGTAGATAACATACTTGATCTGCTTGAGATGCTAAGACGAATGGTTCAAATCTGCGTATAAATTTCCTTTGCACCACGTCGACAATGTTATTTCTTTTATCAAGTACTACACCTCCATTGGGTTCATACCAATCACACAAGAAAAGAACTACTTTATTCAAGCCTGGTATACTATATTCCACTTCTATAACCTCCTTTAAAATTCCGTAATAATTCAGATGATCTTCCTCATAACAAGATCCGCGAACCATCACTCCATGATTTTGAGTTGTCAAATATTTACCGGAATTTAAGGTATGAAAACGATACCCATTACTGTAACATGAGTTGTACGATCGAACCTTATAAACAGGTCCTTCTCCAAAATATTTCATAATATGAGAATAGAAATCGCCACCGTCCAACTGTTTTGATCGGTCTTTAAACCACGCTGGAAATTGATTTCTATAGGTGCTCAAAACTTCTTCATCTGAATACATAGGATTTTCCTCCATAATTTTCTGTCTAAATTCCCTACAATTTATAAGAGAAAAATATTCATTACTTGTAATGAATATATACATAAAGCAATTCAAATACTTACTGAACATATGGTGTTATTTTCTCGCAATTGTCTAATACGTATAACTCTGCAGCATCCTCCTCTTGTTTCGATAAGAAACGTTCAGTTGCTTTGCCTATTAGATGAGTGGATGGCCGAAAGATACTGATACAAGGTTCTTCATCGGAAGAAATTGTCTCATTCCTCCCGCATCTATTGTGGATAGTCTCCACATCTTCTGGAAGATATCTTGCGCAGAATGTTGCGACTTCCTCATATATATATTGTGAACTTATAGATCCTTCAACTTTACTTTTATTTCGGACCTTTCTTTTAAGAAAGAACATAAACCTATAAGAAAATATGTTAAACATTTAGACCAAATAGTAAAGAAGGAATGACATTCCAATACATTTATTTACCTTTCAAACGGATACATCCAACGATATTTTACCGGTCCACCAACTTTTGCTTCCCATGGAATATGAATCATCAGATGCTCCATCGAATCAAAAAATGACGGGGGAAATATCTTCTCCAGGTTACACATAATCACAGGAATATTTTTTTGAAGATATTCCATCTCCATGCGGTGTATGCGTGACGAGCATAACACCTGGAAAAATCTGCTTACATCTGAAAGAGCATCAATAATATTTTTGGTAACAATCCTCTGAACACTAACGATAGTAATCTTTCCATAAAAACATGGCAGTCATGACTCTTCATTCCCTTAAATGTAAACTTCTTCAGATCGACCAAATTGGAAAAATTTGATGCATATCCGTCTGGAAACTTCAATTTACTTGTACATTCACAAACAAGCTTAACTTGATTTCTATCTAAAGTATACTTTGCTTTTGGAACTTCAACCCTTCCACTATCATGCTCCTTGATATGCAATTCTGGGCGATTACATATGAGTTGTAAATCATGACGAGACTTTACTGTATCTTTTGATCGACCGGTTACATTCATTACAGTGTAGAAGATGTTATCGAACACATTTTTCTCTATATGCATAACATCTAAGTTGTGTCGTATCAGTAACTTACTCCAATATGGTAACTCCCAAAATATACTCTTCTTAATCCAATTATGACTGTCACCAAAACCAGGAAGGTTTTTTGTTTTATCTCCATTTTCTAAGGCTGATTTTTCTAATTGTTCCAAGTACGATAATATCATATCGCCTGTCTTAATTGGTGGAGGATCTGAAAGATTAATTGTATTTCTTTTGAAAGAATGTTTCTGTCTTCGATATGGATGATTACTTGGAAGAAATCGTCTGTGACAATTAAAAAAACATGGTTTCTGACCGTGTTGAAGCTGGAATGATTTAGTACTATCCATACAATATGGACAACTTTTACGTCCATGCGTACTCCATCCAGATAACATTCCATATGCTGGGAAATCATTTATCGTCCAAAGTAGAGTTACTTTCATGTTAAATGTTTGACTCTTATTAGCATCATATGTATCAACTCCATCGACCCATAACATTTTCAACTCATCGATAAGAGGACGTAAATAAACATCAATGTACTTTCCCGGATGTGTACGTCCTGTTACTAACAACGAAAGAAACATAAACTGTCGCTTATTACATAATCATGGAGGTAGATTATATGGCGTTGTCATTACTGACCAACAAGAGTAATCTTTACTTCTTCCATGAGGATTAAACCCATCTGTACATAAACCTATAACGCAATTCCTCTTTTCATCATTAAATGTAGGAAAAGCTGACATCAATTCTTTCCAACAATCAGATTCAGATGGATGCTCCATATATTCATCGACTTTATGTTCCGCGTACCATGTCATGTATTTCGCCGTTTCCTTACAATAATATAGTCATTTCAATCTCGGAGTCAGCGGGAAATAACGTAGAATCTTTCTCGATATTTTTTTTCCACTCTTACTAGTTGTCTGATATCTTGGCTCATTACATTCAGGACACCGGTCTAAATGTTGATGTTCACTGTAATATAGAATATGGTGATTTATGCATGAGTCTATTTTAATTTCTGCTAAACCCATCTTCCGCATCATCTTTTTTGTTTTGTAATAATTATCAGGTAATTCTGCATCTTCTGGTAACATCTTCTTAATAATCCTCAGCATTGCATCAAAATTACGATCGGTCATATTATATTCCATCTTCATCGATAGAAGATCCGAAACCGCAGAAAGTTTTGAATATGTCTTGCAACCCAACCATAATGGCTCTTCCGCTTTTTTCAACAGCTCGTAAAATTCTGCAGACTCTCCATATGGTTCCTCATCATCTAACAAAGTATCATTGAATTCTGGACCCGCAACATCCATAACCATATCTGCAAAGGGATTAATATTGTCAGCTTCTTCCACATCATTCATTCTGTTCTCGAAATTCTCACCATGCCTCCACCAAATCTGATATCCTTCCATGAAACCCATTATATAAAGATGTAACTGAGTTTCATCTTTTGATCTCTTCTTCATTAGACGACATTTCTTACACGGACACAAGATAGTTCCATCTGAATCCACAATACGGGAACCTTGTGCGTAAGCAAATTGTATGAATTCCTGAACACCTCTTTGAAAAGCATCTGCTATACGCCCATCTACTACACGGTTGTACATCCATTCTCTATTGGTCATATTTATGAACCTGAATTAAATAATCTAAAATGTCAAATCTAAGAATTTGAGGATATCTAAACGTATCACATTTTTGAGATAAAAGATGAGAAGAGAAGTGTATTAATTATGTTATCACTTTAGCCCGTCCATAAGGATTCAAATTTACTAAAAGATGATCGTTGTCACAAGTATCTTTATTTCTAACGAAAATTCGGCAGCATAACCCTGTACCTCTCCCGTATACCCCATAAATCAATCGTAATTAATTATCAAAATAATCATATTATTGATTATTTCAATAATAAATATGACTGATTTGGTATACAGAAGAGGAAGGGGTTATGAACCGAATTTCCGTAAGAAATAAAGACATTGTGACACGGATCACCTTTTAGTAAATTTGAATCCTTACGGACCCCCTTAGTCCGGGACCTCCGAACTAAGGAAAGCTAATATAAATGTAATACTTTAAGATCATTTTACGTCATACATTTGTAAGTGCTACAAATGAGACAATAAAATAATCTTAAAATATTTATTCATTTATATTAGCCGGACATTTACGTATATTTGGCTGATTAACGATGGGGATAGGGATAAGTGTGATCCTTATTTAGTACCTAATACAGTGCTTGGGTCACTAAAAGTTAATGGACACCTGCAAAAAAAATTCGAACCTGCATACATCAAAATCCACGACCATTGGTCTGGGATAAACATCCCAAAGTGAGTCCAATAGTGCTGTGAAAAAATAAAAAAATATAACCCAGTTAGAGGTGATCAAATCCTCTAACGTGTTGCACATGCCACCCGTTGTGCAGGGCCACACACCACCCGGTGTGGAAGGACGCACTGTGTGTGAAGAATTTTGTGCGATTTTCTAATAATTACTAAATCATATTTTGGACTTATTATAAACCTATGTATAAGTTAATATGATATAATTGGTCACATTAACTAAAATTTAATGTGATAATAAATTATCATAAAATAAACAATGGTGTATATCATATCTCATATCAAAACGATATGAAATTTTAAAACTGTTATTAATGATGTTGACAATATCTAGTATCTACATTATTGAAGTTGAGTAACTAAAGTTATTCACAAATTTCATAACTAATCATTTTCGAACATAATGTTTGTTGAGGCATTTTATCTACATTATTCCGAGGCATTATAAAAGTTGAGTAACTAATCTTTTCTGAGCATAACTAATCTTAACTAATCATACAAGCATTTTGTCATTTAAAATTTACAAAATTTAAACATAATGTTCGTTGAGGCATTTTATCGAACACCTACAGGGCATACAATTCTACATATTATTTAGACAACCAAATTCAAAATAACAATACTATAGTGATCTACTATTATCCTTAATATGTAAAACACATATAAACTAACAAAATACTACACTACATTCAACAAAAATTTTAAACCCTAATCTATCCAAACAATACAACTACGTAATAAAATCAAATAAAAAGAGAAAGGATTAAAGATTATACCGAGTAGTAGATGTAGATCTACTCAAAACACGAAAACCACGGGCGTCGGGGTCGGGGCGGAGGGCTTGCGGGTCGCCGGAGGGGAGGAAATGGGAGAGGTTTGCGTGAGAAATGAGGAAGAGGGGCGTCGCAGTCTCTGTTTACGGGCTTGGGCGAGCACACTTAAGTGCTCGCCAGGCCGTCGCCCGGTGCTCGCCCATATATTTCCAGCCGCTAAAATTTTCCGCGCAAGGAAATTCAAGTGGGCGAGCACATTGAGCGAGCACATGGGCGAGCATCTGTGCTCCTCAATACTGGTAACTGCGCCTCCCCGCAAAATTCAAACCAGCGACCCCCATGGGCGAGCACATGTGCTCTTAGTGTGCTCGCACATTGCGGGGCGAGCACATGTGCACGCCAGGTGCACGCCGAGATGTGCACGCTAATCCCACCTTTTTTTTGTAGTGCATCCATCCCTCAATGTTCCCTACTTGCAAGTAAAGAGATACGGGAGGTGGATCCTCTGCTATTACATCATATGTTGTAATGTAGGGGAGTCGCTCGATCACCATCAGGCAACGCTCGGAAGGGGTCGGAGATGGTTGGTATGCATCCCGAGGGTGATCACGCGACTCCCCTGCGTTACAGTACTTATTGTAACAGGAGAGGATCCGCTCACGTGAGATATGATCTCCAGTACGAAGGAGCTTACGACAGAAATGATAGTTCGCCTACATAATATGTATTTTTTGTAGGCTTTGTAATAGCATAAAGGGGGCTTTCTGAATGTACTTAATCTAGATCGCGTAATTTTAACATTTATGATCAATCGTGAGTCTGATTTGTTTCATATGTCGTCTCTACCACTAAAGGTTAACAACGGCAATTTGTTAGATTTTGTTCATTTGAAGTCAGAGTCGGCATATCTCGGCATGTTTTACATGGCAAAGGAAAAAGGGGTCTTCAATGCGAGCGTGGATCGTCTGCTGGCCAGCAGAGTCTGCTGTGCATCCAGAGCCGCTCGATCGTGATCGAGCGGTTCGCATGAATTCGCACCTTCAATGCCTTCAACGGTGGAAAAATATTCTTGGATCGAAAAACGAAGGATAAGTATGTATGGATCCCAAGGGAAGAAAAAAAATAAGATACAACATATCATTCTAAATTTCTCCTCTTCTGCCATTGGAGTGTGCGACCCTCTCCATCCTAATTTCTCTCTCTACCATTTTCGTCTCTTTCTCTCTCTCTCTACTATTCTCCTCCTCCAACTACCAAAGACAAACCACACGAAGAAGGGAGAGGAGGAGGGAGAGCACCCTCCCTTCTCAACACGATCACCTCTTCTCCACCGTCCCCCCTATTCCCACAACGACCCCACCTCCAAATCGACGGCCGTCCACCAAATCTGACACACTAACAAAAGGGATCTCATGAAGACATACATGAAAGCAAGAAGCCATGCACCACCAATGGCACGAAGAACACGAAGATAGGAGAAGATCCGATCCATCTCTTCATTGCAGGTACCTGATCCCGATATATATTGCATTGTTTTCTGGGTTCCTCTCGATTCTCGAGGTTTCTCTCAGATCTGAACGAGCCCAACTCCTTGTTTGTGTTCACAGGGCATATAAGAAAGCAAGATCAACTAAAGCAGATCCATGCGATCCAAGAGGTACCGAACCCTAGAAATCCCATCCACGTGAGGAACCCACAAATCTCAAGACAGGAAGGATTGGGAAAATCCGGATATGGCATCGTCCTCAATCCTCATCGTCGTCGTCTTCCCCGTGCGCCGCGTGCAAGTTCCTGCGGCGCAAGTGCACGCAGGGCTGCGTTTTTGCACCCTACTTCCCGCCGGACCAGCCGACCAAGTTCGCGAACGTCCACCGCGTGTTCGGTGCAAGCAACGTCGCGAAGCTGCTCAATGACCTCCCGGCCGCCCACCGTGAGGACGCAGTCAACTCGCTCGCATACGAGGCGGAGGCACGTCTCCGTGATCCCGTCTACGGGTGCGTCGGCTATATATCGCTCCTCCAGCAAAGGCTGAAGCAGCTCCAGCTAGACCTCTACAATGCCAAGAAAGAGCTCGCGGCCTACATCGGGGGGCCTATGCCAACGGCGTTCCCCTACCACCCGGGGGACAGGGGCAGTTCCCGCCCCAGTACCTTCCCGGGCTAGGCGGAAGCGCGAGCTCCCAGTTGCTGTTGCAGGATCAACTGCAGCAGCAACAGCAGCTGCAGTTGCACCTGCAGCAGCAACATCATGAACTAGAAGGATACGTCGGCGGTTACGATGTAATCGGTGGCGGTGGTGGTGGAATGGAGATGTTGGTCATTCCTCAAGGGATGGAGAACAACGACGTACAATTGCAGCTCGTGCCGCAGGAGGAGCTACCTCTACGGGAGCCGGAATGCGAGGGAGGCGGTGCGGGAGAGGAGGGAGGGGAGCTACGAGCAAGGGAGGAGCGGTGTGGTGGGGTGGAGGTGCGGTATTTGGGTCATCTTCATGATCTCTATCACAGGTCTCAGCTCTCACCCCCATTCCTCTCTTGAAATGATCATCAATCACCTTACAATCCCTAGATTGTTCTTCTTCTTCTATGTTGATGCGATTTGGAAATCAACACTATTTTGTGATCAATATATAGATCTTGATTGTTGTGTCCGGGAAGCGATTTTGTAAACTAATGGAGAACATAGAGTTAAATTTCGTATGTATATGTAATTGTGTGATTAGAACTTCTCCGTTTGTTACTATTTTAATGGCGAATTTGTACAGTAATTAAATTGTAGCTGGTTCCAAATCCATGCACTCTATTGAATGGTGCATCGTGATCTGCAAAGCATGTGACTTGCTGCTTAATTTGGATGACGGATTTTTATTCCTTTTCATGCGATTTTTCGGGATAAATTTGGTTAATAAACTGCTACAGGAAGACCCCTTGAATTCAAAACAACTCTGACATTATTTTCTAGTACATCTCTTATATAAAGTTCGATTGCATTCTTAGTTCACTAAATCTATAACTAGTTGAAAGGAAGAGACATAGGTCTGAGTTGCAGTGCAAGAAACTGCAGCCTCGAAATCTGTTGCAAATTATGGTCGGTTTATGGAATATATGACAGAGTTGCTATTCATGAAGGTCTAATCTATCCCGTATCACTTGAATTATTATTATTTTTCGGATACCCAAACTTAAGCACAAGTCATAGCATCAATAGCTTAGATCATGTCTTGCATATCTACTTCTAGCAATCTGGTAAGTGCTTCGTCATATTTATTTGATAACACCTTTGCTGCCTGCAGTAATAAACGTGTTCTCTATCTGTTAATGCGTTGTGATGATATTAATGAGCAAAGTGTTGAAGCTGCGCATGCTGTAGTTGCTACAGAACCATAAATGATAAGATGGATGGAAGAAGAAACCGTATTTTTTCTTATAATGGTTGTGCAGCTAAATTTTCATGGAATTTTAGGCAGACGAACAAGAAGTGTGATAAATTTTCTAGTTTGTACAGATTGGTTTATTAGATTACAGATAAATTGGAGCAGTACAATAACGTCAAACGTTGAAAACCAAACTGTCGATCAGCACCTCTCTTTCTACATGATGCTTCACTAACACAGCTTAGACCTTCTTTACGAATTCAGGCTCACAAAAAGGTGCGAATTCATGCGAACCGTTCGATCTTGATCGAGCGGCTCCGAACGTTACAGCAGAGGCTGCTGGCCAGCAGACGATCCATTCTCTTTGCAACAACTATTGCATTCCCTTTTTCCTTCGATTCGCGGCCATTTATGTTTGCTTGAGCAAGTGGACAAATGAGCAAAACAGATAGTTTCAGAAGCACACATCAGCCACAGTGCACCCAACTTGACCCTGATTTTCCTCCCCTTGCGTCCTTTACTCCTCCTCACTCCCATGCTCCCCACGAGGACGTGGGTTTGCTTTGATCCATATCATCATCATCATCATCATCATCATCATCATCATCATCATCATCATCATATCTTCATTTTCTCTAAAATTCAGGTCATCATCATCATCCTTTTCTCTAAAATTCAGAGCTGATGGATTTGGTTAAAACCAGGAGCACCTTTTTGACTTTGAACGTCACCTGTCGTTGCTATCTTTGATGTGTTTGGCCCCTCAAAGACCCACCAGAAAGCTACTGGTGATTTGATGGATCGATGAGTACGTGCAATCCTGATGCCTTGTCCTTGTAGACTATAGCATCCACCAAAATAAAAGTTAAATGGAAATATCTGTAGAATATATAGCTGCAGATTTAAATTGTGCACTGGGTTTCATCTTCGTTATTCCATACCTTGCTAAAAAACATCAAGACCCTCACTATTGAGATTTATCCTGTGAAGACTGATTGGTTGAATACAAATAGAAAGCATTGCTGATGTAGCTGATCTCCCTCCTACATTCTGATTGGCTGAGAACTCTTGGGCTGGATTGCTGAGGTGTCTGATCCACCTCCTGCATTTTGATTGGCTGAGAGGTGTTGGGTTGGATTGCTGAGATGCTTAATCCACATCCTGCATCCTGATTGACTGAGAGCTGATGGTGGAAATTACTGAATACTTGGTATTCTTTTGTTGTAGTATAAAAGGAGCCCTGTGGCACCAAATATTGTATCCCAACATCATTCAATCAGTAGTAGAGAGAGTCCGGTGCGAGCAAGTGGAGTAGGCACATTGCCGAACCACTATAAATCCTTGTCTTGTGCGATTGTACGTGCTTTCTTCTTCGATTGTGGTTCTAGTCGTGTGGTGCTTGATCGGATCCGTCTCCAACACTCACGTCCTTCCTCGAATAAATTATTAGCAAGATCATGTGTTCTAAGAACACAGAGGCACTTCTAGATGTCTTCGCGCAAGCGTCCACGCCTGCAACCTTCCTACTCTACCTTGGATGATTGGTGTTAGTACTAAGGTTTTCCTACTGTCTCCGCGGCCGATGGCTCGGGGGAAGGATTCTATAATGTAACTGTAATGCATTCTGCTAACCTGACCACCAGAGTTTGCATCGTCTTTGTTGAAGAATGTTGCATAGGAAGTCAGCTTTTAGATCATTCTAAATCCTTTCCATTTCCCAATTTCTGCTTATTTTATTCTGAATCACACGTTCACATCCACCATTCCAGTCAATGACTTTGGGATTAAGATATCCCTATTGTGCCCTATCTCCCTAAGCCCTGATCCCAATAACCTATATGCTCTCAAGTCAAAATAATATTATTTTGGTACGTGCTTAATTACCTTATGGGAAGTGGGGTCGTTGCCTCCAGCATTATCTATTAAACTAGGGAGGCAAGTGTGTATTGAATGGTCTTGAGATTGTTTTTAACTAAGGATTTAGATTGTCCGACTATTTAGTTGTTGGATTTGGAGTTATGGAAGATCAGTAGAGCTCTCAATTTCGGAATTCATGTTTCATTTATCTATTGCAATTCTTTTCCTGATAACTAGACATATATAAGACTAACCAAGACATTGATCAAGTCTTGAAAGACAAATATTATTGGGCAGGCAAGCCACAATATATAATAGGGGCAAGCCGCGATATATAAATAGATGCAGGTGATGAATCCGCAATTCTTCATCTTTATTGTCTCATTTGGACCTAAAATCTTTAATAAAACACATGTAAATATCATTAATTCTCAGTTTTTAATAGTCGAACATCATTTACTAACATTATAAACGGGATATTTACACTCATAACCTTGAGTAATTTTGTAATTAACTCAGAAAACTCACGATAATCACGACTACATCCAGGAGCTTGAAATAAATGCTCCCATTACACACACAATCCCTAATTAGTTTAGTTCATTAACTCAACCAGATGACTGAGTTAATCTAGCTAATCCATGAATCTGACGAATGGGATTAAATCAAAAAGTAAAAAGAAAAGAAAAGTGAAAATATCTCATCCATCCCCTTCCTCCTCCCTGCCCCACCCCCTTCACCCCACACCGACCACCTCCTCCTCTCCTTCATCCCACCACAGACCACCTCCCCCAACATCCCCACCGCACTCCGACACCGTCGTGGAACCTGCACGCATGCACGACGGCCCCGATGCCCATGGTGATGAGGATCGTGGGAACTTGTAAGGACTGCATGAACACGATCTAAAGGAAGGTGGTGATGACGATGGAGGGACAGGAGAGCGAGCGGCGCAGCGACAGAGGGGCAGAGGAGTATGGCAAGGAGGAAGGAAAGGTAGAAGGAGTAGGACCAGGAAAAGACGCGGTCGCAGGGCGGGTGCCGAGAGGAAGCAGAGGAGCCAGAGGAGGGGGGAGGTGGCGGCGGAGGGGTGACGCCAGATCCACAGGGAGTCGTGGGGGGAGGGAAGGGGGAAGGAGGTGGGTACTGGAGGAGGAAGGGGAGGAGGTGGTGGTCGACTGGGGGGTAGAGACACATGGAGTGGCGGGGAGGAAGGGGAGGAGGAGGCGGTTGTTGGACAAGGAAGGGGAGGAGGAGGTGGTCAACAAGGGGAGGAAAGGGAGGAGGAGGTGGGTGATGGAGGAGGAAGGGGAGGAGGAGGTGGGGTGCTGGAGGAGGAAGGGGAGGGGGAGGTGGTTGCTGAATGAGGAAGAGAAGGAGGAGGAGGTGGTCGATAGGTGGAGGAAGGGAGGGAGGAGGGTGGTCGGTGGGGGTGAGGAAAAGGAGGAGGAGGTGGGTGCTGGAGGAGGAAGGTGGGCAGGAGGAAGAAGGGGAGTGGAGTCATTTGCAAATAATGGAACTTGTATCCCTATAAGCACACTGGGAATGCCTAGCCCCCCTCGCTCACAGCTGCGAGCCCCCGTGTGAAGGGGACAGGAGGGGGCTTTGGGCAAATCCACTCTCTATTTGAATTAGCCTTTGACTTAAGGAGGAGTCGAGCGAGGGCAAAGCGAATGGTTACAGTGCGAGCGGTGAAGCGAGTGGAGCTGATGTTCTGAAAGAGAAACTCGATGTGGATAGAGCTTGTAAAGCACGTGTGATCAGCAAGAAGCTTCAGGGACCCAGTGCCGAAAGGCGAATGCTGAAAGCAGACGAGGGCTTTCTGCCCCTGGTCTTTCTCCGAGCCTGAAGACAACCCTTGCTTGACTGCCCGTCTATTTACTTAATATGAACCTCAAAGGGTAAAAAAGCGTAAAATATTTGACAGATAACATCGTAGTTAATGGGAAATTGGATGGAAGTTAATTCAGGGTTATGGGTGTAAGAGTTAAGCACAATTGAGGGTGCTGGGTATAATTCGTGATTATCGAGGATTTCAATGGTAATTGTGAAATTACTCAGGGTTATGGGTGTAAATATCTCATTATATAATTAACACTTATTTTTATGATAAAATAAAAAGACAAATAATTAACACTTACTTTATGCCAAAGAAGGTTGTATATATGTAACATGCATACAGACTGACCTAAAAACCCAAGATAGGTCAACACTTGGTCTTCTCAACAATGAATAAATTGGGAAAATATAGGATCAATAAGTTATAAAAATCCCAGAAATAAAGAACATCAATGCAAACATATACCATATTCAAAATGTAAATATCTTCTAGTATTCTATTTATCATCAAGATAAATCCAAATTAAATTATTTTCTTCTTTAAACTTGTATTTAAAATGTATAGTAAATAATGAAAATATTTTTAAAAATACACCATGCGTAGATAACATGGTACAACAAATCGAGGAAGTCATAAAGCCAGCATTCAAACCTTCATAATCTAGTCCATACAAGTTAAAATGGATCAAAATTCACTTTTTTTATTCTCAAAATAAAATTTTCTTTAAAATGAAAATGGTTTCATTAAAATCAGCATTAAGACGTGAAAGTTTGATTTTGGGGTACTTTGGTATCTGTACAATTGTATATTGTGTATATATTATTTTATGTCGTGTATTTTATCTTTAATTATATATTTTTTATGTTTTATCATTATATTCTAATAATTATATAAAATACAAATAAAAATAATATAAATATAGTATAAATATACTTGTTGTATTTATTTATACATCTAAATAAGTTCAGAAAAATCTAACAAATATATAGTATATTTATGTGTATTAAATTATTATTTATATTAATAAAATATAAAATTGTGTATGTTTTTGTAAAATTAAGTAATTTAAAAACAATATACTTGTATTATAAGTACAACATACCAATATTTTCCTACTTTTACCCATTTTTCGTTATTACTTTATTAATAACTGTATATTTATTTATATACCATTTTGTAGGTAATTTCAATATATGCATTAATTATTTACATTATTTTCACATTTATTATTAATTATTCATTTATGATGTAGTTATTTGTAATAAGTCAAAATCAGGTCAAACATTCTTGTTTTGTAGTGGCCAAATTAACCACTTGGAGCTTAAATCACATTGCTCTTTTTTCTAGGAATGTTAACCCACTTTGAGCAACATCCCCCCCCCCCTTGTTGCACCAAAATCAGTCCGACCCTACAACCGCTTCGACCATCAAACTTTTGTCAACCCTGACTCGAGCTCCAACCAACTTGATCTGACTATCTCTGTATCTAGATCTATTTTTCATGCTCAAATTCACCACCATTTTGAATTCTCAACCCAAGTCTATAAAACCCCTTTCAGGTGATCTAAAACCCCTAAATCTGCCCATACTCTTCTATCTTCCTGAACTTCGAAGACCTCTAGAGACAGGAGAGCTCTGTGTGTGCGATCAAGTGAGGTTGAGAGAGGTCGAGATTGAACAAGATCAACATTCGACAAGTTGATCACGATCCTCTGTCGTGGCTTGAGCCTCACGACTATCGTCGTCGTGTACAGGAAACGATCATCGAATCCTCATCACCTTATCTTAGGCAATCTACCAACTCGATTATGCTCAGTGACTAGAGCTTTAGAGTTGATCCATCGTCGTGCCATTCTCTGCCCATCCACTAATTATCTTTGAGTTTCGGTCGATCCATTCATCCTCGAGTTGTATCTCCTCATTTGTAAGTATTTAGTAGAATGGCACTTGGAGAGTGGAGATCCATTTGAACACTTGTGAATCAAGGAGCATCTGGATCGATGATTATTATCTAAAGCTGACGGCTCCGCAACAGTGTTGGCGCCGATCCATCTCAAATCCGTAGTCCTAGATCGAGTAACATCATAGTGTTTAAGTGATGAGCTAGTCTGGCAACTTAACAAGCTATGTAATCAATCGATGTGTTGACAAACTATCAATTAACCATGCGGATAAATTAAGCAATAAATGTGAAGTGAGTTAAAATTATTATAAGTCAAATAAATATGTGTGTATAGGTATAAATAGTATGAGTTATCGAATACTAAGAGCAAACGGTGTAGGTTGATTATTAATAATTATCTCTAATTAATAATAATTATTTTGTATTTTCTTGATTTTTTCATGTTTTTATGTGGGTTTATTAAACTTTATTTTCCTTTTTAATTCTGCCAATTTTTTATTTCTTTTTAGTTTATTAAAATAAAATATATAATTATATATGATAATGCGGTATTGCATGTTATATAAGAAATGTATAGTGTATATATACAATATAGGTTATTATGTTTTAAATTAAGTCAAAATATATTCAAAATATAAGAAATAAAATGGTTTTTATTTTTATATTATGATCTATTTTTGGCATTTTTTATAGAATTTTTACTAATTTTTATGGGTTTTTAAAGTTATTATATATTCAAAATAGTAAACAAGTTAAATACTAATGTTGTTTTAGGATTAGTAAATAAAAATAAGTTCAAAATTTGCTCAAAAACTATTTTTTATATATATTGTATATAATAAGGAAAAATATAGATATAAAGATATATTTTTGGATTTTTCAAGAATTTTTGCTAATTTTTATAAGGTTTTTAGGATTTTGTGATTTTTTAGGTTTTATATTTTTATTTTTTTAGCGCATCTTGGTTATGTAGTAGATTATAAATATAGTATAGCTAATAGAATTTTTTATAATTTTTAGAGGTGTTTTATATTTTTATAGGTTTTCATATTGTCTATTTTACAATAACTACCGCTTGTTCTTACAATAACTAGTTTATTCCACATTTTCAGGATGAAAAAAAATGAAGAAAGAAATAACTGGCACCACATTTATCCAATCATTAAAAAATTCATAAAGATGAGAATCGAAAATAGATACCTATTTTATTCCCGAAAAGAATAACAACTTGTAACTATTTTCGACCATACTTTTCATAAAGGTTTTTGTTTTGCAGTTTCTATTTAAAAAGAGTTTCTTACACTTGTGCTCTTCCAAACTTTATAATAATTAAAACCCCATCAATTTAGCATTTGCCTTAAAAATTTCGACTGTTTATGATATGAGTACATTTCATACCACATATCCTTACTTGATTTGATGTAGGATCTGATTACAATTCTCAAACAATAAAATTGATCTATAGTGATGTTTTTTTCTTTCAAAATTTGTCACTAAATTAGTCGTTGTTAAATATATAACGATGATATTACCCGTTGCGAAATGTTTTTCATACTTGAAATTAGCGATGATTATCATATCTACATTATCATCAAAACAAGTCCACATAGCGGGCTTATCTGTTGCAATTTTTCAAATTTCTAATTAATCGTCACTAAATTTTGAACTAAAAAATAACGATGATTAATTTTATTCTGAAAAATAGAAACAGTAAGCATTGCTATGTAGACCGTTGCTAATGATATAGCGACAAATACATGAGATCAAATTTCAGTAAAATTTGACTGAATTTTGATTTTGCTGGGTGATCGAAATTCGATCGAAATGGTTGATATCAACCGAAATTTAGGTTCTCATGTTCAAAAACTGACCAAAATGATCGAAATTTCGATCGAATTTCGACCGAAATTTAGTCGAAATTTCGTTTCGATCACTCACCGAAATGGTGATCGAAATCGAAATTTGTGGCTTGGACAAATATACTATTCCGTAATTTCAAGTACGAAAACTCATTTCGCAATGAACAATATCGTCGTTATATTTAACAACGGCTAATGGTGACGTATTTTGAAAAAAAAGCATCACTATAGCTCGATTTTGTTGTAGTGTGTGTGCCCTTATATATGAATATTTTAAAGTAAGGCACGGTTATTTGAGAGTCTTGTTCGAGAGAGCTTAACCATCAAGGGTTTCAATATCATGTACTCCAATTTTCATCATAGTAAGATATCTCTTTGCCCAAGATTTTTTTCCTGATATACCGATAGGGTATTTCCACGTAAAACATGTGTACTCCATGGATTGCTTGTTGATTGATTCTATGCGTAGATCGTTCGTCTACAAATTGGTATCATAGCCTTTCAATTGGAAAATCTCTGCTTTAATTGAGAGCCCCATATAGATATGTCTAATTGATGGTTTTCTCTTTACATTGAGACATACCACGATAGATCAGCTTAGATACGATTTGACACACATGACAAGATGAAGTTCAAGATCAAGAAGTACAATCACAACATCATTTTTAGTATATAGAAAGTCAAGATGAAGTCGACCCTCATCCAACAAAGCATCGCAAAGGTGCTGACAGACATGGAGAAGATGTAAGCAACATTGAGTGAAGACGAGAAGAAAGATATGGACGTAAAGGTTAGGTAAAGCATGTATTTCTTGTTGAATGATGCTTTTCGTGAAGTCATGAAAGAGAAACCTCCGCAATGTCTAAGTGGTTGAAACTTGAGAGCATATACATGAGGAAGAACCTCGTCAATCGCGTGCATCTCAAGTAATTCCTATTTATGCTTTGTATGAACGAAGGTACATCAATTAAATCGCATCTAGTTGTCTTTTCTTCTATCATTTCTGAGTTACAAAACATGAAAGAAGATATTGAAGGTGAAAATTGGGTGTTGTTGCTCTTATGTTTATTACCGCCAGAGACCCTAATTTGAGGGGAGGATGAAATCACGCTTGATGATGTGAAATCATCCTTTCTCTGAAAGGAGTTGATGGATCATGAACTAGCATGATATTTTTCAAGCGATAAGAAGACCGATGTGGTTCATGTGAGGGAGATATAAATGGAATAAAAGAAGTTTAAAAGATTCCGGGATGAAAATAAAATAAAGGATAAACTAACTTTTGTCGATGCTGCAAGAAAACATGGCATACGAGGCATATGAAAGACGAGTGTTGGAAACTTCAAAATAAAGATTAGAAATAATCCGAAAAAGAAGGTTCTTTAGCAAAAGCAAGTTATATGGAAATAGAATGCAAATATGTAGGTTATGTTCTGATGGACAATATACCACACATATCAAATGATGCTTGGCTTCTCTATTTGGGTTGCTCTTACCACATCACATATAATCACCATTAGATCTCTTCACCAGTTCTGGATAACCTAAAACAAGAAGAGGTACGATCTGCACATCCCCCTGATTATTCTTATCTAAAGATTTTTCCTTTGTTTGTGCACATGTTATTTTGGAAAAGTTGGAACCTAAATCTGTTAAATGCATATTTCTTGAGTATGCATCTTGGGGTGATAGGATATACATTGTGTGACTTGATTTAAAATCACCAAAATCAATGAAAAGAATGTTAATCTAATGAGTCTACCATTTTATCTCCTGAAAAAAGTTTTGTTTTTGCTCGTTTGATGTTGATGCAGGTAGGTGTAAGGTTGACTTGGTCCAACCACATCATGGTCGTACATGAATCAGAAGAAGAAGAAGAGGAGGAGGAGGAAATCACATAAGGTTATGACAAGGACTACATTGCAAATATTCAAGGACGAAGGTTGATCGAGCCACTTTCCAGATATACAGATTTAGCATTTGCATATGTACTATTTGTTGTAGAGAAAATCAGTGATGTAGGAGAGCCAAACAGACAACCTTCATGGAGAACTTGAAAAGCAGATATACATGTGTTACCCTAAAGGCCTTGAAGTTCATGGAATGGAAGATCAGGTGCGCTTGCTGAAGAAATCCCATTATGGATTGAAGCATTCCCCGAGTTAGTTGTACAAATGCTTCAACTCATTTATGGTTGTACACGGTTTTACCAAGAGTAGTTATGAGATTTGTGTATGATTTAGACACCTTGCCGATAACTCCTTTATTTTCATATTATTTTATATTGTTGATTTATTGATAGCATCTAGAAACAACTCTTAGGTAAACAAAATGAAGGCCTTATTTGGTGGAAAATTCAAGATAAAGGATCTTGGTGTTGTCAAGAAGATACTTGGCATGGAGATACACTGAGATCACAAAGTTGTGAAGCTATGTTTGAGCCAAAAGTGCTACTTGCATATAAGGTTGCTAACTAAATTAAATCATTTGAATGCGATGGAGATTCATTTGATAAAATTCAAAGAATGTTCAACTCGAAGTAAAATGAATCGAATATGAATTTGATTTGTGGATTCGATTCTCAAATCAATCAATCTGAATTAACCTGAATTCATTAAATAATAATTTGATTCAATTTGATATTTACATACATATATACACGGATATGTACGCACACACTTACAGACATCTGTATACATATAAACATACATACATATGTGCATATATATATATATGCATACATACATACGTACGTGCATACGCATGTGTGTATAACTATATCATTTAATGATTAAGTATCTAATATTAAAAGAATAGGGTCAGAAATATTAGCCATAAAGTACAGTATGAATGAACTTACATTTAATATTTTTATAGTAGTTCCCATCTTACATTCATTTCCATGTTCCCTTCCTACTGCGACTTTTCCCTTCTTATATCATTCTTTATCAAAGATCCATAAATTTTATGATCAATAGTGGTGCTCTCTCTTCTTTCATGATAAATAGTGGTGCTCTCTCTTCTTTCATGTGAAAATGATAATCGTGTTATGTTGACTTCTTTTGTCATGTATGTCGTACTTTGTGACATATTCGAATATTCATCCTCCGCCTTCTTGTTTTGTTGGTTATCCTTGTAAAAAATCCATGGTGGTGGTTATCATTGTCATGATAGCATCGATCATCACCTCGGTGACAATCATGTTGATTGTTCCTATGTATATTGAAATCTTAAAACAAATCATGACATGTTTTTAAGATAGTGATGATCACTACAATGCATGAAGTGGTTTATCTTGGCAAGTTATTTGATTCTACTCTCATTGTCTCAAAAAATAAGACTAGTTTGTATTAATTTTCTGTAGGAGCTTGATATTATCTTTCTTCAATTCACAATGGTAAGTATAATGTGTCCAATTTTTTGTCAATAATATTCTATATTTTTAATAAAACTTATATAATTATATTTTATTATATTTTTTCATCATAGAAAAGAGCAAATTTAGATTTCAAAAGACATGTAATATCTATTTATACATAGTTTAATATCAATGGCTATTTCCATGATTATATAGTTTTTTAACTTATCTTGGTATTATGCATTAAAAATAGAATTATATAATTAATCTGTAAAATTAAAATATTCTTTATATAAATAATTTATAGAAAAGTTAGAACATAATTAATGTTTTCAAATAAAATGAATTAAATTTGAATATTCAAACTCAAAGTAAATCGATTCTTAATTTACGTTAGAAAATTTGATTAAAATTCAATTTGAGTTCAGATTCAAAAATTTTAAAATGAATCAAATATGAATCTTTGTAGATTTGAAGGTATTCTATTCAAATATCAACCCTCCATGCCGAAGGTCTTATAACATTTTGGAGTGATAGATGTCGGATCTGAGAAAATTCCACTTGGCTTTCATTTCAAGTTGTCAACAGAGTTGCCTGCATAGATGGAGGATGACCACGAGCACATGTCACAACTTCCTTGCGCTAATGTTTTTGGGAGTATCATGTATACATAATATGCACTCACTTAGACGTTGTTAAGGTAATCAGTGTTGAGAGTAGATACATGTCAAATCTAAGAAAAGGTCATTGATTGGTTTTGAGGTGGATTATGAGATACCTAAAAGGTAGAAATGGATTATGTCTTGAGATTAGGAGTGAGGATGGATTACACTACAAACTGGACAGCCTTTGGGGACGGTTATTGGGGACGGTCAAACAGCAACCGTCCCCTATACTACTTTAGGGAACGGTTGTTTGCTGCCCGTCCCCTACGTAAAGGTTTAGCGACGGTCGGTTATGACCGCCCCTTTTTACATGACAATTAGGGACGGTTATAGGACCGTCCCCGGAACAAGCCTTTAGGGGATGGTCATAACCGTGCATGTTACTTCACTGTGACCGTCGCATATAAGTGAAAGTAAAGGGGACGGTTGTAACCGTCCCTTATGGTTTTGTTTTATGGGACGGTTTCAAAACCGTCCCTACAACCTCTGTAAATGGCGCGCTGGGTAAAATGTATGTAACCATAGGGGACGGTCAACTTGCGACCGTCCCCGATTATAATTATAAGGGACGGTTGTAACCGTCGCTTTAAATAAAAATTATCTGAGGGGACGGTCCACTTATAACCGTCGTCGATTCTTAGTAAAAGGGACGGTCGAACGACCGTCCCTGATGGTAATATACCCATCCCCGTCGAACCCATCTTCCTCATTCTTCCTCATTCCGCCCTTTCATCCCACTCCTACTCCGGCAATTTACACCGCCCTCCTGCCTCCTCCTCCACCCTCCGACGTCCATCCTCGCGCCCCTTGTCCTCCGGCCTCCGCCTCCACCCTCCGGCGTCCCCCATCTCGTCCGTTGCCCTCCGGCATACGTCCTCCAGCCTCCACCTCCTCCTCCGCCGTCCGGCCTCCTCCTCGGCACTCCAGCCTCCGCCCACCGACACCGGCCTTCACATCCTCATTTGGATGTAAGTTTTTTTTTTAAATTTTCTGGTTATTTATTAATATATTGTGCTTGCTTTAATTTCATAATCTTAATTTGTATGTATAGATTTGTTAAAGAATTGTTTATTGTAAAAGCATTGTTTATTTTTATAATCTTATCATGTTTGCTTATGATGTGAATAGTATGATGGATAAGTATGTATAGTATGTGAAAGTATTGTTGTGATGATGGATAAGTATGTGAAAGTATTGTTGGTATGATGGATAAGTATGTATAGTATATGATGGATAAGCATTGTTGTGAATGATGGTGTATAGATGTGAATGTGATGATAGTATGCGGTGTTATACAAACACCAAAAGGGGTAAATGCATGATGTGAATGAAAAATTGTATGCTCTGAATGTGTAAACGTATGATGTCAATGACTACCCTAGTTTTATGACGTGAACGTGTAGAGGTATGATGCAAATGTGAGATATTTGTGTATAGCCGATTCATTTTCCTTCGAGCCTACGTGTCGCAGCCTGCCCTGCCAAGCGCTGCTCCTGAACCCGATTTGTCGGGAGGAGGAGGGGTAGACGGAGACCGGACTCTCTGGATCGAAGGCCAAGTGTGCCACATGATATTTAGTAGAATATTTGTTCATTAAGTAGAATATTTGTGTATAGCCGATTCATTTTCCTTCGAGCCTACGTGCTGCAGCCTGTCCTGCCAAGCGCTGCTCCTGAACCTGATTTGTCGGGAGGAGGAGGGGTAGACCGAGACCGGACTCTCTGGATCGAAGGCCAAGTGTGCCACATGATATTTAGTAGAATATTTGTTCATTAAGTAGAATATTTGTGTATAGCCGATTCATTTTCCTTCGAGCCTACGTGCCGTAGCCTGCCCTGCCAAGCGCTGCTTCTGAACCCGATTTGTCGGGAGGAGGAGGGGTAGACCGAGACCGGACTCTCTGGATCGAAGGCCAAGTGTGCCACATGATATTTAGTAGAATAGTTAGGTTGTACTTAAAACCTGTTAACTACCCTAGTTAATAATGATGTCATGTTGTTGTTATGAACATTACCAAATATTTTTGAAATTAACTTTATATCTTACCTTTAGGCAATGGATAAAAGTTGGATGAACAAAAGATTCGATGACTATCGGACGTATAATAAAGGAGTTATCGGATTCATAGACTGGGCTTTTCGATATGAATCGCACTATCATATTGTAGGAGATGAAGGAGATAAGATACATTGTCCTTGCATAAGATGCAAAAATACTTTGACCCAAAATCGAGCCACAGTTTACGAGCATTTGATATTAAATGGATTTTGGCTACATTATACGAATTGAACATATCATGGTGAAGGAGTTAATTTAGAAGAAGATAGTAATGTCCACAGTGATACTGAAAGAGATGTCTCAGAAATACAAGACCGTGATGCTATATTTGAGATGATAGATAACATTCGAGGACATGACACCGATGAAATGATGGATTCGCTTCCGTATACGTTGCATGAAAAAATACAAGATGCAGAGAAGTCGTTATGCTCTGGAGTCAAAATGTCTCGATTACATTTTCTTCTGGAGATGTTTAAGATAAAAGTGAAGAATCGGTGTACAGCAGTTACGATGACAGATGTCTTACTTTTGATTAGGACATTATTAAATAATCCAGAAAACTTTCCAAAGGACTGGAAGGATGCTAAGTCTAGATTTTGTGCACTTGGACTGAACTACGAGAAAATTGACGCATGTCGAACGACTGCATTTTATATTGGAAGGATTACTCAAATTTAGATAAATGTCCTGACTGCAAAAGTAGCAGATATAAGAATAATGATATTGATTCGAAGAGGAAAAAACCAGAGAAGATTTTAAGGTTCTTTCCTTTGATTCCCCGATTATAGCGATTGTATTCATACGAAAGAACAGCTAAAATGATGATATGGCACAGTAATATCAAAAGGAAAGATGTAACCGGTGTTATGCGACATCCATCAGATACAGAGGAGTGGAGCAAGTTTGATGAAATGTATCCATCGTTTTCTGAAGAAGTAAGAAACGTACGATTGGGTCTTGCTTCTGACGGCTTTAATCCATTCGGAAATATGAGTACGAGTTACTCTATTTGGCCTGTGATACTTGTTACATATAATCTGCCACCATGGATGTCAATGACATCTTCCTTTATGATGATGTCGTTATTGATACATGCTCCTAAGGGGCCAGGTAATGCGATAGATACATATATGAAACCTTTGATTGACGAACTAAAGATTCTGTGGAATTCTGGAGTTAGTACGTATGATGCGGTAAAGAAAGAATTCTTTACAATGCGTGCTTCTTTATTGTGGACAATTAATGATTTTCCAGCATATGCTAATTTATCAGAATGGAGTACGAAAGGTAAACTCGCATGTCCGATTTGTATGGATAAAACACATTCGACATGGCTAAATGCGAGTATGAAACATTGTTATTTGGGACATCGTCGTTTCTTACCGGTCAGTCATAGATGGTTAAGAAGTGAAAATAATTACAAGTTCGATGGACAACCGTTTGGACGTCGTTTAAGTTTGACTCGCCGATCAGGAAGCACAATGTGGATGGAACAAAAATATTTGGGAAACTTCTCTCTAGGCCGATTAACAAAGAGGAAGAATACAGGTGGATGGCGAAAAGAAAGTATATTCTTTCAGGAGCTGCTCTACTGGCATACTTTACAGATCCGTCATAACTTGGACGTGATGCATATAGAGAAGATTGTTATGGAAAATATTCTTTCAATTTTGAATATCTCTAATACTGCCAAAGACGGTTGCGAGCCAGACGTGATCTAATACAATTGGGTATCCGACCCGAATTACATCCGATTGAGTCTGACAATTCTAAAGTAATAATTCCTGAAGCAATGTATACTTTATCCAATGCTGACAAAGATAAGATACTGGATTTTATTAAATCCGTTAGAGTATCTGATGGATTCTCCTCTCAAATTAGCAGATGCATAAATATGACGGAAAGAAAGATATCGTCATTAAAAAGTCATGATTGTCACGTACTTATGCAAGTTCATTTTCCGTTGTCAATCAGAGGAGTTGTACATCCAGATGTTTTGCAGCCACTAATTGAAGTCAGTCAGTTTTTTAAGGCTTTGTGTTCGAAGACTTTAGACCCGGAAGTTTTGTTCAGACTAGAGACAGATATAGTTATAACTTTATGTAAGCTGGAGCAGCTCTTTCCACCTACATTTTTTGATATAATGGTTCATCTCATTATTCATCTTGCTAGCGAAGCCCGGATATGTGGTCCTGTGCAGTATCGATGGATGTATCCAATTGAAAGATATCTACGGAAATTAAAGAATATGGTATTTAACAAAGCTGTACCTGAAGGTTGTATTGCCGAGGGATATTTATGTGAAGAATGTATCACATTTTGTGACATGTATATGGGTGATGGAAAGAGTATTAGATTCGATAGGTTCGAACGAAATAATGATGGTGAGTTGTGGACAGAAGATTCAAATAAACTTTGGATATTTCAACAGAATGGCCGAGCTATCCTAAAGAGTACCCGTCGTAGTATTTCAGACATTGAAAGAGATCTTATTCATTATTATATTTTGATGCAAGTAGATGAGGTAGATTCTTTCTTCGAAGAGTTTCAGTCAACAACCACTAGCAAATCAGACTTTCTGAAATGGTTCGGGGATAAAATTAAAATATTAAAAGTTACCAAAGATGAACGGTGGAGCGCAAATCTCGATATAATTCACAGGAGTCCATACTCATTGATAATATCACATTCTGGCTATATCGTTAACGGGTTTAGATTTCGAAAGAAGTCAATTGATGAAAATAAAGCGTCACAACTTTCAGGAGTAATAGTGAAGGCCGATCTCAATGCTGAAATTGACGGATACTATGGCGAGATTATTGATATACTTGAAATCAGTTTTACACATAATGCAAGGTGTGTTCTATTTCATTGCATCTGGTTCGATGTTGGTCGAGTTGGAGTAGGTTACAAAAAGGATATAAATGGGGTTCTTTCTTTAAAGCAAACAGGTAGGTTACAAACAAATGAACCGTATACACTTGCCAGTCAGGTCGAACATGTCTTTTATGTTCCAGATAACTCAGTTAGTGGATGGATAATACCAATTAGAACAACACCGAGAGATTTCTTCGACGTAAACGAAGAGGCAGATGCACTAGACAATGATGTAGCATATCAAAATAACTCCAATGATTTTTTGCATGAGGTATTAGACAACGACAATGGAACTTGGAACTAGCAATTTCAGGTAATGTTTTTTTTATTTTCAATTTCTATTAATTGAAATTGTTGTCATCTATCGAAATGTATATATTTGAAATAACTCTTTAAAATTGCAGACATGGTTCCTAGACCTAGACGTATTCGGGAGGTCCCTGAACCTCCCCAACAGCCACAGGGCGGTTCTTCTAATGCAGGTAGTGGAGCTACACCGAGACGGCGTGGACCGTCTCAGTGTAGATTATTAGACCGTCTTGCAGCAGGGCAGACGTTACCTGTACGCATTGTTGGCGGAGATGCGGTAGGAGAGAACTCCACGGAGTTCCAGAGCTACCTTGGCCAGGTTGCCCGTGCGTGCGTCCCCATCACCACCCACGACTTCCGACAGCTTCCTTATGCTGTCAAGGCTGCCATACTTGCTGATCTGGAGGTATTCTAAAATCTTAAAACGGTTTTTGCATTTTATGAGGTAATCGTTATTATATTTGTTGTATCAGGCTGTATTTACATGAGAACGCAGTACCCATGTCGATTCTCAGATTTTATCCCATGCTGCTGAGATGTTGCGTCGATACAAGGGACGCATAAAGGCTAAGGTAAGATTTTTTTATTAATATTTAATATCAAGATATTTACATATTGACTATATTTATTTCTCCATTTGTAATACTTCAACCCCCAGATTCCATATGAGCAGCTTGTGCAGAATATCCCTCCTGGTGTTACACCAGAGCAATGGAGGGAGCTGATTAATTTTTGGTCAAGTGAGGATTTTGCGGTATGTATATAGTTTTCTTAGTTATTTCTTTTATTTTTATACTGACTTTGTGAAATTTCAGTCGATTTCTTCCAAGAATACGGCGAATCGTTCGAAAGGGTTTAGGTCGACGCATAAGATGGGAAGGAAGAACACCAACCAATTGAAGGACGACTTTGTAAGTATTTAAAAAATATTTACAACGATTAATTTTGAGTCTTAAAACAATTTTAAGAAGTTGTTTAACTTTTTATAGTTGAGGGAAAATGAACGAGAAATGACCCGCATAGAGGTTTTTGCTGGGTCAAAGAGCAGAGACTTAGGAGGAGAGGTGCAGTGGGTTGATGAAGCCTACGCACCAATACATGTAAGTATAAATACAATTTTTACTTAAAGGATTACTTATGGTAATATACTAAATTTATTTTCTATTTGACATATGCAGGAAGAAATGATTAGGCTCTCTACCACCTCCTCGCTGGATAGCACGGGGACGAGCAATCCCCCGTTGACGGCCGATGATGCCTTCCGTCAAGCCACTGGTCCAGAACACAGTGGACGCATCCGTTGCGGAGGACGGGGCGAAACGATCCGTACATGGTACGGAATGGGTGGTGGAGGTAGGTCGCAGTCTTCCTCGCAGGAAAACCAGAGAGAAAGAGAGATGGAGAGGGAGTTGCGCGAAGTAAAGGCAACGATGAATGCACAAGCTGCGGAGATGGCACAGATGCGTATGGACATAGCGAACTTCAGGTCCTTAGTAAGCCGTCTTCAAAGTCAAGCCACGCCCCCTGTACAACCTGCACATCTCGGCGACGACGAGGAGAGTGAGGAGGAAACCGAAGAGAGTGACGGGATTGACGGGAGTGGCGCATCAGAGTAGGTGGCATGGATGTAGTACCCTAGTTAATTTTTATCTTTTAGTTGTAATGTTTTTTATTAATGTCTAACATTATGTAGATTTCTTATCGTTTATTAATGTTGACTTTATGATTATGTTGAATGTAATGTGTTGTAGTTCAATTTATGATATGGTTAGTTGTTGGATGTTGTGGTTTGTTCTTTTGCAGAGAAGAATGATGGATGTTGTACAGTTTATTATGTTCATATTGTTGTCAGGTGTAATATTGAATGATGTAAGGAAGATATCAGAATATATAAATTTTTTTCCTGTCATGGTTTATTGGGGACGGTTGTAACCGTCCCCTCTAGAGCTACAGAAACGTCCCCCCAGCCAGAACAAATCACAGAGATTATTGGGGACGGCTCGAACCGTCTCCATTAGGTAAGCGCAATTGGGACGGTTCAAACCATCCCGTCTACCCTTCTGTTGGCGTCGCTATAGATGATACTACTAGAGGGGACGGTTACAACCGTCCCTAATAGTCTTCTGTTGGCGTCGCTATAGACTATTCCAGGCTTCTGTTGGCGTCGCAAAAGACCTGAAGAGTAGAAGGGACGGTTACAACCGTCCCTACATGCAAATGTATACGACGGTTGTAACCGTCCCTTCTACTCTGCAGGTCTTTTTGCGACGCCAACAGAAGCCTGGAATAGTCTATAGCGACGCCAATAAAAGACTATTAGGGATGGTTTTAACCGTCCCCTCTAGTTGGGCAGACGCGACGGTTGGAACCGTCCCTTATACACTTATGTCGGCGTCGTTGTAGATGCTATGGTAAGGGGACGGTTACAACCGTCCCATCTGAGAAACGCATGCGACGGGGATAACCGTCCCCAATGGTTTTCTGGGGCCGTCTCAAAATGTTGAAGCCCATTAGGGACGATTGCTAACCGTCTCTAATACTATAGGTTGTAGGGACGGTCGTAACCGTCCCTAATAGCCTTCGTGTAAGGGACGGTTACAACCGTCCCCAATGGTTGTTTACATGAGACGGTTGTCAGAAATGTCACATATAGTCAAATGAGACGGTGGCTGAAGGGACGGTTTTGGAACCGTCCCCGTTGATCAGAGGGGACGGTTCTAGAGTCAAAAAGGACGGTCTACGACCGTCCCCTTAGACCCACCCGCCTGTAGTGTTAGTTGCTTACATGAAATTGAGTATGCAAGTGACCATGATAAGAGAAGACCCATTACAGGCTATGCATTCACTATTGGCATATGGGCAGTTTCATGGAAAGCAATTTTGCAACACATGGTGACCTTAGCTATCACGGAATACATGGCAACAACCGAAGGAATCACATATGCAATTTAGTTGGAGATTATTTGACAAGCTAAGTCCCGGTCCAGACCATAGTTGTCATAAAATGTGATACTTAGAGTGCTATACATTTGACAAAGGATCAGAAAGCACATTGATGTCTGCTACCACTTCATCAAAGAAATAGCCGCATATGACAATATTTAGATGAAGAAGATCACCAAAGTTCCACTAATCAAGTTCACAACCCATGTGAATTTGACTGGTCTTTCTAACTTGTAAGTACCATATTTGTCAAAGAGGGATTTTTTCTTGTTCCGGGTGGAATTCAAGTCAATGTAAAGATTTGTTTAGTTATTACTTAAATACTAAACTCGTTAACGATTTGTTTTTAAGATCTGACTAGGTTCCGTTTGCTATGTACCTTTATATACATATTTTGGGACAATATATGTGTTATCTGAGAGTCTTGTTCCCGGAGAGCGTCACTTTCTAAGGTTTTTGCAGCATGTATTCCAGTTTTCATCATAGTGAGATCTCTCTTTGCTCATGATTTTTCCTCGCTATATTGGCAGAACTTTTCTAAGGTTTTTGCAGCATGTATTCCAGTTTTCATCATAGCGAGATCTCTCTTTGCTCATGGTTTTTCCTCACTACATTGGCGAAACTTTTCCACGCAAATCGGGTGTACTTAATGAATTGCTTATTGATTGATTATTGCATGCTTGAATCATTCGCTACCATTATAAACATATATGGATCATATCACATAAGATGACAGTGAAAATAATAAAAATTGAAATAAGATACAAACAATTATGAATTATCTTACATTTATTCTAATCCCCGTCTTCCTTTTCCTTCTCCATTACAATGAAGAGTGAAGAAAATAAAAGAAGATAGAAGAATAAAACAAATTCAAAGTAGGTTATATATATATATATATATATATATATATATATATTGTTATGTTTCTTTAATCCTTTATCTCTGATAATTTAACTTGTAGAGGTTAACAATACAGATGCAATTGTTGATAGAGATATTATAGGAATCTTCATGTGATTATGATACAAGGAAATAAATATTATTGAAAAGATTGGAAAGGGGTTAACTGGTAAAAACATTAAGGTACAATAAAAAAGACCTCAACTATACCACAATATGAATCATGAATCTCATTTTTGGAATGCAACAAAGAGGAGGTATTTTTTCTCAAATACTGACTTTTGAAAGATTCCACGACCCTTTTATAATGACATCAAACCCTATATTGAACATTTTGTATCATCATTGTTACATTTCAAAAAGGGTTAAATGGGGCTGCCACGACCTCATTTTCGGGTGTTTTATTTTATTTTATTTTTGAAAAATATCACTATGTATATTCATCTATATATCCCTCCTATATGTCATTCAAATTTAATCAGAAACAGAGACTTATATGTCCTTTATCTAGAACAGATCGATTACAGCAATGTTTCCACTGTTAAAATTACATGTTCTAGATGGAAGGTATATGGATCTCTGTTTCTGACGAAATTCGAATGATATACAAGAGTGATATATAAATGAATATACGTGGTGATATTTTGCAAAAAAAAAAAGTAAAAAATAAGGGAAATAGGACAACGACAGCCATATAGGCTGCAATGACGGCAACCCCATTTTTTCATTTAAAAAAAAGTCTCGAAGTATAGTTTGGGGTTTTTTTTCTAATTTACCCCAAAAATATGATTAAAATGGTGGTAGGCGAGGACGCGCACGGAAGTGAGCAGAACAGTGTGAAGTACGTGGAAGGACGTGTGAACAGAATGTGGTGGGGTTGTTATATTTTTTTTAATTATATTATATTAAAATAGTACGTGACGTGAGGATTGAATGATGGGTCATTGTCAAGGTGACGGTATTCGACATAAATCTTGCGATATTTTGCCTTTTTTACGTGTGTAAATAAAAGACAAGAGATAGAAGGTAATTTTTCCAAAAAATTTTGACTAGTAGAAAGGACCAATGTTGCACTTTGCCCTTTTCTTCGCATCAAATCTTTTTTATATATATTGAATCATCCAGATTCGAAACACCACAATCAGATACAGTTCCTGTAAGGCTAACACATGAACCAGTATATAGTAATACAGTTATTGTGATTTATGAAGTGGAATTGCAACAATGTAAACATAGTCTAATTTTAAACATAATCCCGCATGTAATTTTCAATAAGGTCATGTTTGCTAGTGGAATAGGGATCGAGATAAGTCCTTATACCCCTCTTCACTTATTCCTCATTATCCACTCCCTTATTCTCATCTTCCCTTATTATTCCTTATTCACTAACTTGCAAACTTATTCCTTATCCCTCATGTGTCAACCGAACGGAGAATAGGCAACTAACTATCCTTATTCCTCGGTATTCCTTCTTATTCTCACTTATTCTCATCCTTCCAACCGAACAGAAAAAGTGTCTTATTTCACTTTATTTTTCACCTTTATTCCTCATTCCCTTTCCGAATGGGCCCTAAAAGAAAAATTATGTTATAAATTATATTATAACACTCCAAAAACAATCTTTTGTCTAAAACTCATGAAGTCTGAGAGTGAGCTCACTACAACAAAATTGACTTAAGGCAACGAGAAATTTATTATTCATTGTCATATCTTTCATATCTAAATATACAACAATGGATATTATTTGTTGCTTACTTCTTCAAATTCACAACAATAATCATATTTGTTGATGTATTCATTGCAACGAATCATATGACAACAATTATTCATTGACTTTTTATTTTAATCATTATTAAAATTAATAATAATTAATATACATTTTAATGAAGAAATCATCATTATATAGACCTTTAACAATGAATATAACATTCTTTGTTAATTATAAGTGCAAAAGATGATTGAAAAATGAATAATATTCGTTGTTATATCTTTAACATCAGAATATATGATAGTGAATATTTAAATTAGTTGTTGTCTTAGGTCAACTTTCTTCTAGTGGTTATAAGGTGGTAGGTAGCTACTTAACAACTTGAGTTTAAGTATTTTTCAACAGGTCCAATTGAATCTAGGCTCAACGAGTTATCTTGGTTAGTTCTCCTTGATAATGTCCTCAGAGCTAAGTACAAGACGCTACCAATGGTATCAGAACCATGTTCCATGTAATAGAGGAAATGGTGAGGTGGAGCCACCCGTACAAAAAGATATGACGAAAAGTCTACCCAGTATTTGCATGCGCTAATATTTGTTGGAATAAGTGATGGGTCATATTGCAACGAGAATGTTCCAATATAAGTGGGGAAGGTTGTAACATATCAAACATAGTCTCACATGTAAAACCTATGATGTGTGAGAGTAGGTTATGAGTAGGTGGGGACTGCTACTTAACAACTTGAACTTAAGCATTGTGGGTTGTTGTCAACGATTGTAGATAACAAGGCCACCTTTACAACTTTCTCCATCACTATATATTAAGCTTTGTGGGCTAAAATGAGACCAACCATGTTGCTCAACCACCTCGCCTCTTTCTTGTCATGACACACATGTCAAAACAGGAGGAGTTGAAAAGGGGGGGCTTTATGGTGCTTAGTTGAGCATGGGAGAAGTGCAAATGATAAGGTTGTTTGGGGAGAAGAAAAGAAATCGATGCAAAGCACTCATTTTCCTACTAAGCTTAGCACTGGAAGCAAGCTTTTGGGGCAAGATGAAGCATCGACAATGCGATGGACTTAGATTCCGTGAAGCGCTCTAGAGGAGCCAAGGGAGGATGACACAAGGACACGACAAACTCTTATGCCTAGGTCCCTGAATTCAAGACCCATTAATAAGTGATCTTTGGTTGGTACATGGTTAGATTATGGGAGGAGGTTCTATAAGATGTCTACTCTAATCTTATGTGAATTTCATAGTACCTATCGGGAACATGCTTTCCACCTCATTATCTTACTACATGCTTTTTCAATAATTAGTTCCAATTCTTCATAGTCGAGGGACCTAAGCCTAGAAGATTACAGATGTGAATTATTACGTGAGATTTTAAATATAAATATTTTTTGGTATTATCGATGAATCCAATTGGATATGAACCCAACATATTATCAAGATAGTTTTTCGCGATAAGAGTTTGGGTCTATATAGCGTACCACATGGCTTCAAAATGGGTTCATCTGATGTGAAAAGGGCACCGCAATTCGTTTGGGGTATAAGGAGGAATGGAATAAGGGGAATAAGCCCCCAACACGCTTCCCTGTGGTACGAATATTCCCCATTATTTCATCTTATTTCACTCTTATTCCTATCTTTATCCCACCTTACCTACCTTTATTTCACCTTATTCTCCTTATTCTTATCCTCCAGCCGAACAGAGAATAGACTCTTATTCCCCATCCTTATTCCTGCTTATTCTCCTACCGAACGGGCCTTACATTCAACAAACTTTTGGTAATAAATATATTGTTACTACAATTCTTTGCCTACCCTACTTTTGGTAACGGATTTTGTATGATGGTTAGACTGTTGCAAGTTGAAGTTATTGTTATCACAATTATATAATATGATGATACACACCATCGATACAACCTATTTGTTTGAAATATTTATATAATTCCATGTTTAATTATGAATTTTTCTTATTGGTTAACGTTATTATCTTGGATGAAAGCATTTATACTGTTTTTTTAAGTCAAATTAATCTATATTTAGCTTAACTTTTCATTGCTACAACGTCTGTTCAATTTGTAGTGACATAAGTTCTGTTGTGAAAGTTAGGCATTCCTTAGCAAGAAAAGGTTTATTTTGTAATAAAACTACCCTCGTGTATCTATCCCTACATAGATATATGAGAAAAAAAGCTACCCGAAATAAATAATTGTCATCAATACTGAAGTGATGAGACATATCGAATGAGAATATTGCGAATATAAACATGAAATATTGTAAGTATAATAATGTACAATAAGTTATGAAAATTTCTGCAAGACAACTTAAGTTTAAGTATTCTGGGTGATTATCAACAAGTTAGATTTAACCAAAATCCAATAATTTCTCATAACGATTTTTTCTCAATAACAGCTCGGATCCAAAACGAAGACATTGTGATAATAAAGATAGAGAGGTATTATAATGTAATTTGGTACCGATTTTCAATTAAAGGGTAATCCAACTAAAAGAAATTAGATTAAGAAGGTAATTATAAGATAAATCTCATCGCCTCTAGGGATGAAAACGGCTCGAATTCGGATCGGATATGCCTATTTCCATATCCATATTCGCTTCATCTCTATCGAATACGAATACGGATACGGACATGATTCGGATAAGCATTATGAAAACCGTATCCTTAAAAATACGGATACGAATCCGAATCGGATATTTATCGAATCCGGATATTAGATCGAATAAAGAGTAGAACCGAATACGGATCAAATAAAGAGCTAATCCAAATATCAATCTAATAAAGAGTGAAATCCAAATATGAATCCAATAAACATGGAATCAAAATACAGATCGAATAAAGACCACATATGAATACAAAATGAATTTTTTTTATCAAAGTATATAATGATTTTAAAAATGACAATGAAATATAAATAAGTTGCATCATGAGAAAAGAGTGCCGAGGTGACCTGCATTCTTGACCGGAAGCGAAAAGGGAGATAGAATTTCGTAAGTTTTTTTTGTCCATCCCCAAATAAACAAAAAATTATTAATATCACTAATATATTGTATTATATGATGTATAATACTAATATAATAACACATGATTGCAATTTATATTATATTAACCGATATATAAAATAACATTAAATATCATATTCGAATATTCAGAACCGGATCCAGATATTCAAACCACTACCATATCTGTATCCGTATCCAAAAAAATTCTACGATAAATATCCATATTCGATCCGTGTTCGATTAATATTCGGATATAGATATCCATATCCAGTAATTTCTCAAATACGGTAAACGGATATTCGGATATATCCGTATCCGTTTTCATCCCTACAACCACCACCTCTTTCTACATAGGGATTAAGAATGCACTGCTAATTAATGATATGTGGTCAGGATCATTTGGAAGACTTTTTAATACTGACGTATAAATTCGCTGCCAAACATGAAAGTTGTGCAAAAAAAAAAATCAGGGAATAAAATTAAGCCCTCCCTTATTTAAGATGCGCATTTTCTTCCCTGTGATTTAGGGACAGTGAATGTCCTGAATAGCTTTATTTAGAGAAAGATGTATTCGATTAATTAAGAAGAGGTTGGGAAGCTTGGACTAAGGTGTATGTAACTTTACATACACCAATATCACAAACACCTATTTTTTTAAATGGAACCTTGGGAGATCTATTTAAAACTATTAGTGGAATATGTATTTTAAATTTCGTGTAAAACAAACATTCCTAACATGTTCATCTAGAACGACTAAATTTCAACAATTCTGAAACCGTCAAAATTTTGCAATCTTGGTGGATGACGGAGGAATCTCGGATTAAGTTGAATTTTGATCATGATTATATATAATGAACTAAATCTAACATGATTTCATCTCAAAAAAACAAAAAATAAATGTGTGTGTGTGTGTAAATGTTTATGGTACCGGTGCATGTAAAGTTACATGCACCTTGGTGCAAGTTCCCCGACCTCAATTAAGAAACCGCTCTCAATATGGAAATTGATCTAAGCGCAGACCATACTCATGTATACTCATATCAAGATATACCTACAATATTTAACTTTGAAGGTCCAATTACGTCACAACATTACACCTAGGTGCAATTGGGAGGTCATTTTTTACAAGAAAAATGGTATCATCAACGACCATTTGATCATCTTGTAGGGACATAATGATAAAGAAGATACAACTTTTGTAGAGGCTTACAATTTTCATTAGAATTCAAAAAGATGGCATCGCAAAGTAATTTTAAAAAAATGAGAAAAATAAAGATCCATCACAAACGTACCCTCAAATGAACATAAATGAAAAAACTTTCCCTTCAAGGATTCTTCAAGCTCCACTATTCGTATAAGTGTATCGGGAATAAACTTGTAGGCGTCAACGACTAAGATAACAACCACTCCCAAGTCAAAGCAAGAAAAAGAGTGCATGCATGGATCGGCCACCGATGAAGGTCGTCCGATCCCTATCAGACAGATCCCTGCGTTGCAACACCTGTTGTATTACAGCAGAGGATCCATCTTGATATGCATTACTGGTCGAAGGGACATCTTCGTGCGATACACGTACAAAATCCAAAAGTTTGGAGGAGCGTGCATGTAAATGTATATTAGAAAATAAGAAGCGGAAGCGGTATGATAAACAGAGCATAATAACAGTCCCTAAGGAGCGGGATGAAACCACGGGAGAATGCCTCAGAGGGTTGGTGTGTCTATTGCACTTTTCTCAATGGTTACAGGAGGTTTGGGGTTCCTTATATAGCCTCCACAGAACCTCCAAGTCCCACCACTGGACAATGTGGGACTAAACAACCAGATGGGGTACCCTCCTACAACCCAATAGGCGCACATAACAAATACTCCAACAATGTACACCACAATTATTTTCTAGGTCACGTCAAATAATTGCTAGGTCACAATAGCCCACCAACATAAAGATAACATGAATCCATCCTCATACGTTAGCACAAAGGAGCGGAAATTTTAAAAACCAAGATAAGGATGCAGTTGCATGCAGTTGATGCAAATAATGTAGAATTTCCTGTACCATTTCTAATTTGCACACATGACATGATAAGGTCTTCAACGTTGATGCTTTATTTACAAGCTTTTTTTTATGAGGATCCCTTGAAATATAACCAAGGAAGATTTCAATGCAAGACGCTACATCAAACATATTTAAGGGAAGAAAAAAGTTCGTGACATCATACCTCATCGAAATCATCGATGTCTAACCATTCACTAGTATCCTTTGCTTCTGTGTTCCCGGACTTCCCACCCTTGTGTGGCTCGCTTGTGTCTTTCCGTAACCGAACCCATTCTGTAGAGTCTGTTGTACTAGACTGAGAACTTAATGGTTGGTTTTTGGAATGGACAGGTCCGCTGTGGTCGTCTTCATCCTCCAGGTCACTGAAAGAGACATCTTCTTCGTTCCCGATAGGGATTGATGTCACATTGGAACCACCACCAATATCGGTATTGTCGATGTCCTCTTGTAACCACTCGTCACCCTCGTCTTCGAATTTTTCTGTTGAGATTTTGGGAAGGTCGGAGGGCACGGCCAGGACTTTCTGCCCTTCTTCTATTACAGACTTGTCCACGATCTTGATCTCGGTCGTTGCTACTGGATGCTTCTCAGTCTCAAAGTCAGAAGTTACAGAAGAGCTCGACTCTTCTATTGTCCGTGCCGCGACTGCACTGTCATGGGAACTACCATACGGTGCTATTATGTTATGTGGCGCTGCTGTTGTAGGACTTTCCGACTCTTTCCTGTAAGATGTGCTTCGGAACCTCTCAGCTTCTGATTTCGTCCTACTCTGAAGCTCCTGCAATAACCTGGCCCTGGCCTCCACAATCTGAGCAAATGAAGAAAACCTACATAATCACTCACAAGGCAAAACTACTTTGATTGCAACAGATGTACTAATCATTATAAGTTTTCCTTCTGAAAGAGTAGACAACAAATTGAAGTTTCTAAAGCTAGCATTGTCAGAGAATCATGCTCTAGAACTGGTTGCGTGACACTGACAAGATCTGGAAATGTAGAAGATTAACATCATACGTGACAGTACTTTATCATGAATATGATAAGAACGACGAAAAAATTAACAGATATGTAAGTCATATGATCGAAGCTGATGCTAAGGTAACATTTGTAAAAATGACAGCCTAAAGGCAACGATCATCAATATGGCTAGGAAACAGGCTGGCATGCTCGAGTAGGCCATCTTAGAGCCGCTTATGAAAATCTCAGTCCCGTTTACGAGCTACTACACAAGAATAACCCACGTAACTTAAAGACAATGGTATTGAATCATACACGTGCAAAACCAGACCAGATCCCTGGAGAGCTCTCCTGCCCACAAATGGTATCAGACAAAGTTCAAGGTGAAGATGTAGATGTTGTATAGGTCAAAATTGCAGAAGATACGGAGTAGGGTAAGTGTTTGCCTCTGAATTGCATTCCCAGATTCCCAACAAAGAATCAATTTGCAATAAGTGCCAAAACAATACAATGGTGAAAACTGGCATACATAGATGCGCTTATAATTCTCCGATCAAAGGTCATGTGTTTATCACACCAGAGTTTGCATTTACAATTCTTTTGAAGATGGCGTGCTAAAAAGATAAATGCCATGAGTGGCACATCTACCCGTCAATAAACTTAACACAATAGTTGATTTTACCTTAACTTTACAATGTGATATTACAACAAGATTAAAATTAAATCCTATTTGTGCCCAGGTGCGATGCGCAAGGCTCCGAGCCCCTTCTTTTGTTTTCTTCTTCTCAGATTAACACTTCAATTAGCTTTTGAACATTATGTCAAAAGACGAAAAGGTAGGTTTCTGGAGTGGACTGGGGGTGTCTTTCAGATAGTGAAAGAGTAGAGATTGTTCTGGCTCACTGAGTCACTGGATAGTGGTCAGATACCACTTTATACATTGTCTGTTGCATTCTATGAAGGACAAAGAAACAGTAAAGATCAAGATCCTAATTTGGCTGGCGAGGAAGAAGAAATTCCGAGACCACATTCAGTGTGCACTTACTCAATCTGGACAAGCATGCACTTCCCTTGGCTGGATAGTTCCAGTTGGGAGAGTTACTGGATCCATTCGAAGATGGTTGTATGAAGGTGGAGATGGTATCCTACTAACGGGGATGTAATGACCACATGACCCTTGCTGGTGATCTAGACACCTTGGTAATAGCAAAAACTATGTAAACTTCATGCTTGCTCAGGCCTATGTAATGAATGCTTTATTTTTGTGCATTAGTTTCTGGAAGACCCGTATGGCAACTAGGCGCTTGATTATTCCCGGTGGTGGTGGGCGTGATCGAGGGGTCACTAATTTCACCACTGCTAATCTAGATGTGTGAAAAACTAGCTAAGCTGTTCGTCGAATTACTTCTAAATTAAGCACTTATTTATTAATCTTATAACTTGCTGCTTGCTTAATAGTGCCTACAGCAACAAAGTAATTATGACCCAATGTAAAGTTTCCTTGCTAATTTCATAACTGTGGTTTTTATGTTCAGTTGCGCACCAATCAGCAATACTAAGCTTCCAAATGTTTGTTTCAAATGGAAGTTATATACGGCTCATGGATGAAATTCGGAGTTCCTCTTATATATGTATTTTCCTCCTCGCACCTGTCTAATTAAACAAATCCAGATTAAGCCTTTTTCCGACTAGTAGAAAGGCAGCTACATAGTTTAGCCTCCTCCAGACATCTGTCCCCGGCCATAACTGGACTTAGATTTGGGTAATAAGATCATGGAAATCCATGTGCATGCCATGGGCACACCAAGATTAATTCCACAGGGATCGTGGAACTTCACCGAAATCTCACCCAAGGCTGGTATCCAGGAGAATGGACATACAGTGAGGACATGTTGGAATTTGATTTTTTCCTCAACAAAAAGTTGAAATTTGATGGAGTCGAGTATGGTAGATTCCTAATTTCCTTTCATTCTCTTTCTTCAAAAAGATGGAATCCTCTATTACTACCATAATGCATTGTGTGGACCCGCCTCAACCATGGCAACCTTCGCCCACAATTAGCATTACAGGTAGGTACATGGATTAGCCTACTCCAGGCATCTCTATCCTGAGTCAACCAGGCTTAGTACAAGGTAAATAAGATCATGGAAATCCATATGCATACCAAGATAATTCTGCAAGGATCACGGGTAATGGGCAGACTGTAAGGGCATGCTGGCAAAGGGAAAGGGGTGTATAATATAGTTGTCTAGCGAAAAGTTGTTATTCCGTAGTGTCCAAGAGCTCTTTTGTATAGAAGAGAGAAATCCTTATGGGTAAATTACATAGTAAGGACAAAGAAATATATAAACAGAGAAAAGAGTAACATACACTCCCCTCAAGCCAGAACATAGATGTCTATCATGCTCAGCTTGGAACAGTATCTCTGAAAGGGTCCTCGAGCAAGAGCCTTGGTAAATACATCCGATGTCTAGTCTCATGAACTAACATGAGAAGTGGTGTTAAACCTATTTTGAATCATGTCACGAGTGTAGTGACGATTCACTTCAATATGTTTTGTTATCTCGTAAAAGACTGGATTATTTGCAAAAAAGAGAGCTATCTGATTGTTACACAACAACTGCATGGGAAGAGGTACATCGACGTCCAGACCAAAAAGAATAGACATGACCCACGTCATTTCAATACTACACTGTACCGTGGCCCTATATTCAGATTCAACATTGGATCTTGCTGCCACTGTCTGTTTCTTGCTTTTCCATGATACTAGAGAGTATCCTACAAACACAGCAAATCCTGAGGTAGATTTCCTCCTTGGGGCAACCAACATAATCCGCATATGCACAGGCTGTGACAGATAGTGAAGTTCCTCTGTTAAATAATAGACTTGTGCCTAGAGAAGACTTCAACTATCTCAAAATAATATACACCGCATCCAAGTGCACAAGTCTTGGTTGCTCCATAAACTGATTGACCTTGATTACTGCAAAAGAGATTGTGTCTGGTAATTGTAACATAGAGGAGCTTCCCAACCAGCTCTCTATATTTTCTTTTATCTACCTCCTTAGTGATATCATCATGCAATTTTATATTTGGATCCATAGGTGTGGAGGTCGGTCTGCAACCTATCATTCCTAACTCTGAAAGGAAGTATGTTACATACTTTCTTTGGATTATGACAAAGCCCTATTGGTTTCTAACAAATTCCTAACCTAGAAAGTAGCGCAGTTCGCCCAAGTCTTTGGAGACAAACTATTGTCCTTGAAACTTCTTGGTCGCAGTAATACCCTAAATATCATCTCCAGTGATAATAATATCATCAATATACACCAAGGTGACAATCATACCTCGCTAAGTCCTCTGAAAAAAGAGGGAATGATTTGCAGTCGGCCATATAAACCCATTTTGCTCAATCAAATCTGACAGCTTCTTAAACTAGGCTCTAGAGCTCTGCTTAAGGCCATAGATTGCCTTATGGAGCTGACATATATACCCCCGTCAACAGCAAACCCAAGTGGATGCTGCATATACACATCTTCATGTAGATCGCCATATATAAAAGCATTCTTGACATCAAGCTGAAATAAAGGCCAATCACGTGCCACAACAACTGACAGCAGAATCCGCAGTGAGGAATGTCGAGCAATTGGAGAAAAAGTGTTGAGGTAGTTCACCCCATAAGTCTATGTAAAGCCTTTGGCCACCAAAGGTGCCTTGTATCGATCTACGTAACCATCTACCATGTGCTTAACAATGAATAACCATTTGCAGCTTACAATAAATGCCTCTTCTGGAGCAGAAACAAGATTCCATATCCCACGAGACTGGAGTGCAACCATCTCTTCCTCCATGGCAAGTCACCCGTTACTCTCCTTGAGGGCCTCCTGGTATGTACATAGGATTCCAATGGTAGATAATCCCACAATAAACTTACTGAAATCCTTTGAAAGTCGTGGCAAAGACATGAGTCCAACGAGGGGAATCTCGAACAAATGTGTCTGCCTTTACGCAAGGCAATAGACCACCCCAGCTCATTCTCCTATGATGGTCCAAGTTCAACATGTATATCTTCCTACTCATCCTATAAATGTTCATGTTCATCATTCAAACCATCAGGGCCATCAGTTAAACCCAAATTTTTAGAAATTTATTTGAGACAAGCCGGATGTTGGGGAAGGCATTGGAGCATGGAGAAAGGTTGAGGTATATGTGTATAAGCAGGTGGAAGAACAACCTAGTCCCCATACTTAATTGTGGGAAAAGGCTTTGTTGTTGTTGTTAATGTAAATCTTTTGTAATCGTACTGATAGACAATAAATTCATTGAGAACTCATGTGCATGAAGAACATTCTGCAGACGCATTGAGGGAGTCAAACGGGCCTCCCCCTGTCGGGTAATGGGAGAATGTGTCACATCAGCAATCACCGCTGATCTACTAGGTTTCACAAAACTATAAGAACCAAACTATGAGCGATCTGCACAGAGATGATGAGACCATGGCCTCAAATTTCAACGAAATTCGGTCAAATTTATGTCGAATATCGATATCCAGTCGAAATCGAAATTCGACCGAAATGACCGAAATATGGGGGTCCTCGTACAAAAAATGACCGAAATGACCGAAATTTCGGTCGAAATTCCATCAAAATTCCATCGAAATTCTGTTTTGATCGATACCGAAATGGTAACCGAAACCGACATTTAAGGCCTTGGATGAGACTCTGGAGTTTGTGATCCATTCGGAAGGATCTAGTCGGGAGCGACTAGTAAATGCATGACTAGTACATGTAGTATTGATAGAGGCAGAAGTAGTAACATTTGATGCGCTAGTAGAAACTCTCGAAGACACAGCGGTTGACATGATCTTCCTCAGTCATGCAACAAAGTCATCAAATGATGATCGGTAGAATCAGGAGCAGCCTGAACCTGCTCAGCAACACATGTTGAGGATGGAAAACCGTGCTTGGAATAGCACATGTCCTCAGAATGACCTGACCGGTGACAATACAAATATGGTTGGCGTGGTCGCAAGCCTCCTCAACCATGTGTACCATGTCCTCTGAATTGAGGCAAACCACCTCTACCACAGGAAGCAGCCATAGTCGATGACATCTAAGAAGATGTAACAAAGGGTGTGCTCAGTCTGCTCAGCCTGCAGTATGCCTCCACCATAGGCGGTATGGTAGCATATGTGAGAAACTGAGAGCGAGCTGAGTCGTACTCGGGGCTAAGAGATGCCAGAAAGAAGACAGTCATAACAAAATCCCGATAGGCCTTATATTGATATGGTGAAGTCATCGAAGGTATGTAGATATGGAGTTGCTCAAGCATAACCTTAAGAGATGTGTGCATGGCATGGAGATGATGATACACCATGTTTGGACATAAAAATATCATGTTGGAGTTGCAAGATCTTCGACTCATTCCTCGCTTGAGAGTACATAGCTGCGAGGATGTCCCGTACTACCTTTGTTGTAGGCTGACTCAAGATATCATTGGTTATTTCCACAAATACAGTATCAGATAGCCATACTTTAGCATAAGCATCATCTGCCTCCCATGAGACATTGGTCCCAGTCTTATCTGTCAGCTCTTCATGCGTCAGAATGTTCTTCATTCCATGGCTCTACAAGAGATTCATAAATTGCATCGCCCACTATTGGTAGTTGGCGCTATCCATCTTGACAATATGTGACGGACCCTTAAACACACATGTGGATGGGATATCGACTCTGTTTTCTGACAATGCACTGGATCGGTACATGACTAGGACCATAGACAGACAATCGAGTGTCTACATGGACATCAAGGGGGTGGTTGTGGGTATAAACTCATACCACAACCAACTCTAAGTAAAAAAAACATCTGTGCTAAGGCTCAACGGAGACTGCAACGATCTAATTTCTCCCCCAGAACAAAATCAGATGTGTTGGACGGCAGCGGGGCTGTTGGGTGACAGCCAGGCGATGGCGGGGCCGTTGAGCAATGATTGTGGGGGTTGCTAGACGATGGTCGTAGGGGCCCAGAAGACGGCAACGGGGTTGTTGTGCGGTCGCCGAAAGTCTGGTATGCCTGTGTCAGTCAACTCCCAGGGAATTCTCCCCGCCCCAGTGTGAAGTGAAAGAAAGCCCGATCGACGAGCCCGAGAAGGTTGTGACGATGGCACGTGAAGGCGGGGTCGACGGAACGCGTAGGGATGTGGGTGGAGCGGGATCTAGGGTACATGCTCCAGTCTAGGCCTGCCGCTCTGATACCATGTTGAGGGAAAAGAAGTTGTTATTCCATGGTGCTCAACGACTCTCTTATATAGAATAGAGAATCCATAATAGGTAAATTGCATAGTAAGGATAAGAAATAAATAAACAGAGAACATAGCAACATAAAAATTCTCAACAATAGTTGATAATCTCTAAAAGTGTATTGATAACTAACCACCTGAAATCTAATAAAGATTGTACCAAGATCTTGACAAAGCCCCGGCATCAAGAACAACATTCTCCTAGTCCTATCACACCCTCTCACCCCTAAAGAGACTCCACTCCGTGATTGAGAAACAGTAAGCACACTACTTTCAAATTAGTAACCCCCAATTTGGATATAACTTTCTGCAGACTCGCTCTTACTTTTCATTTTAGGCTCCTCCAAGAAGCCTGGCTACTTGATATCTGCATTGGCTGCACATTCTCGTTTGTGAATGTCAAGCTGGAGCCCATCACGAGGTCGATTACCAATTTCCCACAAGTCTGCTTCACATTCTATCCCATGACGCATTGTAGACCCACACTCATACACCCAAGTATGCAGTCACCTTGAAGCTGGAACACTCAACAAAATTATAAATGCAATAAAGGAGTTCTATCCCATCAGAATTAACTTCACTGTCACATCCATCAAGTTTTTAGAAAAGAAGAAAATGAGATATAATCTCCATCAATGCAACACAAAGTTTGACCATTATAAGCACAACCACTGCAACAACATCAATCTATAGTTTGCAAAACCATCCTAATACTATACTGCATGCACGTTTGATATATCAGATAAATCTCTTCTGGCAAGTGTAGGGAAGAACTTCTACCTCAACAACCAGATCATTGAAATCCTACAGGAGCACAGCCAAACATATAAATAACTCCTCGAAAACTTCTACGAACATCAAACTGATGCAATCTCGAGTTTCTCAATTAGCATACGTGCTTTCCAGTTCTTTTATAGTTGATTAAATCCAATCGCGTGGAGACAAGGTATTTAGTCCAATAGGGTCTTTGAAGCCTCACTGTCATCAGCAGTCTTCATACATCATGTTTCACATAATGAAGTAAATAAGAATTCCTGAAATGCCTTGAAAGGAAATAGATCTTGCAATATGAGAGGGTGATGCCACATCTCCTTGTCCCATCCATAAACTTCAACTTCTAGCAAAAAGTATACTCCAGTCAAATGGGACAACAGAACAATTTTTATCATCAGTAACTCTCTTCAAAAAAGCGTGCAAACACATCTTCAACAAAGTATATGAGTTGAAAGCTATACTTTCCACATAACTTTCAACTTTTGAATTGAAATTCTTCCGATTTTTCAGGTAATCTCTGCATAATTTTGCAGATAGATTAAGTCAAGCTAAAACCTCCTTTTTGGAATATTCACAAAAATTCTTTAAATAAACACTGAGGCAAGGAAGAAAATGTCAATACATAGGCAAAGTGGTAAAAGGCCAAACCACAATCGTCTTCGGTGAGTTTTGAACACAAGAACTCTTGACTGGACCACTGCGGGCAGGGATACCTCGGGTATTCCTTTGGTTAGTTGGAACTAGGTAACTCAACCATTGGAAATGGGGGGCTGGGAGTGTTGCACCTGCAGATGAATAAGGTTCTGCTGGCAAAATGTTTTTACAAATATGGGGTGCAGACGATGACTTGCTTAGACATGTAGTGCAGAAGATTGATCGTGCCATCTCCAATCCGTCACTATGGGAACAGTCGATCCACTGTGTATTTTGGAAGGAATTCTGCTCTGTGTTACTAAAGATGCCCTTGTTGCGGCCAGTTTTGGGGACGGTGGGAGTTCCAAATTCGGGCAGGACAACTGATCTGAGGAGGAAACTTTCTGCAATTTGTTACAGCACCAGTTTGTTTTAGCTGATGACCCGTATATGCAGGTGGCGGATGCTTGGTCTAATGGTGTGTACTCCACATTTTGTTAGGGTTTCTCGGATCAAAGAGTGGAGGGTTCGTAAAGCTGACCGAGATTTTAGATGTGTGGAAAGGAACCTTCTAGTGGTCGGGACCACTGAACCTGGCTGGAGGGGATTTGTTTAAATAAGAAAGCTTACAAGTTCTTGACTACCTTATTTGTGTTTGATCGTTGCATTGTTCAGCAGGATAGTAGGAATATTTAGAGTTAGAAGGTTCCATGCATGTGGGGACTTTTTTGTGGCTCTTACGTCGGGAACTTATGATGACTATTCCTCGCCGTGCAAAGATGCTTTTTCTTGGATGTCGCGAGTCTGGCAACTAGCCACAGCTTGTCCGCACTATGCAAGGGACAATGAGGACATGGATCACCTTTTCTTCAAATGTGGGAGTTTGAAACTGCGTTTTCGAGGCTGTAATTCTCATGTGCTTCAAGTTCTTGGAGATCTGTTCCATTTAGCCATATTCTTGTTGGCATGAAAGTGGTAACTATTGCAAAGGCTCTATGGTTGCATCAGAATATTGTTGTGTTTTGTGAGGAGAGACTCTATGTAGAAAATGTGATCGAGCATGTTAGGGCTCTTGTTGAGTCCAGGTCTTTGTAATATATGTGACTATATAAAGTTTTTGAAGGTGTGTCTTATTAGAGATTGCATGTTTTTCCTGTCATAAAAAAAGGTCAAAGCACCACTGACCTATAATCCCTTACAAACTAACAATAATTCCTCTCTCAGGATGCTCCTCCTCTGCATCCCACAAGTTCCGGGTTAAACATTCTTGAAGCTAGCAGAAATACAAATCATAAACCCTTACTGCAAACCACAACTGCAGCCCCAAAACCTTACCCCAATCAGGAAAACTTCGTGTCATTAACTAAGAACTTCACCCTGCATATGAAAGGACTTCTCTAACCATCTGTCAACCCCGAGTTAACAGCCAGAAAGTTTCATAAATCTCCTCTTCAAAAAAAACTTTTCGAGAAATACCTCCTCTTCAAAAATGACAGGACTAATATCAATATTCAAAGAATCTATTGGATAGTAGTATGTTAACCTCACTTCTATATCTGTTTCACATTACACTAGTTTTTTTTCGAAGCCACATAGTACACTAGTTAAGTTTATCTTCATAATGGATTGATTCCTGACATCAATCCCTTGCTCAGGGTACGAAATATCGCGATATATCGGCGATATATCGCCAGTATATTGGTATCGACATGGGACCGATATCGGTATCGATATGGCGATATATACTTCTTTTCTAGTCCTTCCTTCACAAAGTGCGTCGATATGGGTGATTATATCGCAGATATATCGTCGAAATATCGTATCGACACCATATCGATACGGTGTCGATTACAACATTTCCTACCTTGTCCTTGCTATAAACATGTCTCAAGTGTGACCAAAAACATTCCTGTAACTTCTGTGCGCTTAAAGCATGTTGCTATTATAGAATACCTGCATATATTTAAATATCCATCAAAAAATATAGGTATAAAAATATGAGTTAAGACCATGGAAAGCTCAGAAAGGTATAGAAACCGAACAATATTTTAAAATAACAAGTAACGAAGTACAAGCACGAAATGCAGACACATTACAGTGTCATGCACCATATTCTAATGTAACTTTAAATAGTTCCAAATTACCTGGGGAGTTGACAAACGTTCCGCATCTTCCTTACTAAGTCTAGGATGAAGAAGCACAAAATAAATTTTCCAGAAGCATCTCTCACTCATATGACTTGGACAAAGCTCAATCCTTAAAGCAGCTAATCTCGGTGCAAGGTTTTCAACAACCAAAGCATGCTCTTGTTGGGCATCTGACATTTCAAAATCTAAAAATTCGTTGCAAAAAAGAATCTGTTAGATACAGAATTTGAAAGTCAAAGTACAGTATCTGCTACCAAAACCTTTTCCTTCAGCCATACGAGTTGATTTCAACAATAAGGGATCTAATTATCTCAAAATCCTCTTATATCCAAAGCAGAGATACTATTGATATTTCTTTCATGAGAAACAAATAACGATTCTGCAATAGTCAAGAGCCATTATAAATGGGGAAAATGTACTTTCAAGAAAAGTGTCAACCTTGCCGTGCATGAACAAATATACTAGTTTCAAGAAAATTGATTTGAATAAATACGTGAATATATTAAATCTTTACAAGACAATTCCAGACAGAGCACAAGGCTACTTAGCACCAACAAAAAAACTTCCTCCAATTTGATATATGTAACTCAGATATCAAAAAATTATGGACCCAAGGCTATAATACGTGAATATATTAAATCTTTACAAGACAATTCCAGACAGAGCACAAGGCTACTTAGCACCAACAAAAAAACTTCCTCCAATTTGATATATGTAACTCAGATATCAAAAAATTATGGAAAAGTGTCAACCTTGCCGTGCATGAACAAATATACTAGTTTCAAGAAAATTGATTTGAATAAATACGTGAATATATTAAATCTTTACAAGACAATTCCAGACAGAGCACAAGGCTACTTAGCACCAACAAAAAAACTTCCTCCAATTTGATATATGTAACTCAGATATCAAAAAATTATGGACCCAAGAATTCATGTTTAAAAGATGAACCTTTTGAAGATCATGAGTTGCTGGGAAACTCATTTTTTTAAGCCACTGGGCAACTCATATTTTCATTTGTAATAGTAATTCAATGTAATATGACCGTATGTCCACAAAAATTACACTCTAAGTAGAATTAGTGAATCTGAACTTCACAAAAGCTACATTCTTTGCCTAAAAAACAAAATCTACATTCTTTGCCTAAAACAAAAGCTGCACTCTACATCATTCAATTTTTTATGAAAGACGTATGTCAACTGCGACATGGGCAATACCTTGTTTTCAGGTGATGTATCAAGTATCTAAAAAGATGTGTGGTCTAAAATGGGATTATGGACACTTAATGCCATCTGCTATCAGAAACCATTCTTCTGATGTTGCCAGCCTATCTTATAATTGCCATAAACTTTCCATGCAGCATATCAAAAGCTTTTTACCTTTTACATCTAACCCATATTGATGTAGAATGGAAATTTAAGGTGGAAGAAATTTGGAGAAGGGGGGAGGAAGAAGAAGACGCACCACGCCGGTTGCATGGGATTTTACAGAAGAAACATTTTTTTAGACCAAAAAACAGGGGGATACACTCATCGGTGTTCGCCTCAAACTTTATTTATAAGAAATAAAATGGAAAATGACAAAGGGAGATAGAAACTACAGCATACAATTAAAGGTCCCACTCATCCACCAACCTCGCGGAGTGTATCCCAACATTTTCCTTATAGATCCTTTGCCCAGAAAAAAGAAGCGCATTTCTGCCTAGCCACAGGGCCCATAAAATTGTGATGGGTCTAAATAGCTCCCGCCGCGGTCTACTCCTGTTTCCCACCAACGAGCCGCAAAAGGAGGCCAAATCCGGCGTGCACATCCAAGCCAAATTCGCCTCGTCCCAAATCAATATCGTTTTCGGACACTTGAAGAATAGATGTTCAAGGGATTCAATCACCTCATCGCACAAGAGGCATCTATCAGAGATGGAGCCCAGAAGCCTAGCACAGCGGTCTCTCGTCATCAGTCTTTTCCTTATGAACAGCCACATGAAAAAACCAACACGCTCAGGGAGGCCCAAACTTCAAAAGAAGGCGCAATCGTGAATCAACTCATCCGATCGTGAAGGGCGGTCTGCAAATCGCCCCGAAAGCCATCTTAACCGAGAAGGTACCCTTACGCCATCCCCAATGGTCCCTTCCCACAGACGGTCTTCCCATCTCTTTCAGAGAATCCAGCAACGAAAGAAATTCCTCGAGGCGTTGGTCCAAAAAGTTTGTGGAGAAAGTGGGGAACCAATTACCATCCGACCAACAAGACGCTACCAATGCATTCTTATCAGCCGCCAGAGCATAGAGGCGAGGGAAACACGTGCTCAGTCCCCCCCCCTCCAATCATCAGTCCAGAAGGCGAAGGATTCGCCGTTGCCGAGCACCGGCCTAAATAGTGAAAGACGACGGGTAAAGACCTCCATCATTACCTTCCAGAACGGCGTGGGAGACCCCATACGAGCAACAGGTATCGACGGCGCGCTACCGACGTCATAGATCTTGCGCAGAATGTTGCAGCAAAAATCCTCCCCAGGGCCCCACACTCTGCTCGCCCATTTCAAAAGCAAGGCCCCATTCATGTCATCGAGCCTCCGGACTCCCAGGCCCCCCGCTTTTTTAGGGAGCGTGATTACATCCCACTCCACAAGGTGCATTCCCCTCGATTCACCACCCTGCCTGCCCCATAAGAATCTGTGCATTAGCTTCTCAAGACGACTTCGGATTCCCTTCGCAAACGACGATTGGACAAGAAGAACACAGGGATCGAGGAAAGTATCGCTTTTAAGAGGACCAACCGCCCCCCTTTGGAGAGGATGGCCAATTTCTAGCCCGTGAGCCTCGCTTCGAGTTTCTCAACAACCTGCAACCAGTCCTGCAGCTTCGTTCTACCCACCGTCAAAAGCATCCCAAGGTAGTCAATCGGAAGGGAACTGCACTCCGACCCTAAAGCTTGACCACAAGCAAAAGCCTCCTCCTCGGATAATCCGAAGGGGACAACCTTTGATTTATCGACATTCTTGAAGAGACCAGATAGTTCACTGAAAAGATCCAGGGCGATGGACATACCGGAGGCCTCCTCAGCGCCCCCCTCAATCAAAAAGATAGTATCGTCTGCGTACTGCAGCAGCGGGATCTTCGAACCATCCTGCGAGTAACCGGCCGAGAAACCACCATCAATCACATGGCACACAATATGCGTCAGGACATCCGCGGCAATGATAAACAGCAGGGGTGCAAGAGGGCAGCCTTGTCGCACACCCCTACGCGGTTGGAAGAAGCAACCCTCCGGGCGGCCATTCACCAAGACCGAAAAAGACGACGTCGTAACACAGCGTTTCATCCAAGAAATCCACAGATCCGGGAAACCTCTCCTTCGCAAGACCGATCAAAGGAACTTCCAATCCAAACTATCATAGGCTTTTGCAAAATCCACTTTCCATAAAACTCCTTGTTTATACCCCCTCTTCCAGTCCGCAATGATTTCCGAGGCAAGAATAAGGCAGTCCGAAATTTGCCTACCCTATATAAATGCCGATTGGAGCGGAGATATAATAGTCTCCAGAACACGGCTGAGCCGCACGGCGAGCACCTTCGCCACAATCAGGTAGAGGGCGTTAGAAAGAGCAATGGGGCAGAAATCCTCAATGTGATCCGCCGCCGTGGACTTAGGAAGGAGAACAATTAGGGACTTATTTATCCTCTCGAAATCAACATTACCCTCACAAAACTCCGAGACGTCCAGCACCTCCTTGCCCACAAGGTTCCAAAAGTCCCTGTAGAAAGCAACCGGGAAGCCATCAGGGCCCGGAGCCCCATCCTCATTCAAGCTCCAAACCGCACCCTTCAGTTCCTCCAAGGAGACACCTGCGTCAAATCCGCACACATAGAGTATGGCAAAGAAGGAGCCCCAAGCTCTGTCCACCTCCAGAGCCGGGGTAGCTTCCTCGCCGAGAAGTCTTCAAAGTGTTCCACAATCGCCTTCCCCATTTGTCTGTCACCATCCACGCGCACACCATTCACCGTAATCGATCTCAAAGCATTTGGCTGACACCTCCCGCTAGCTATGCGATGAAAAAAAGCCGTGTTTGTGTCCCCCTCCTTGAGCCAGGTATTTCTTGACCTTTATCTCCATTCAGTGACGTGTTTATGGTCCTCAGCCGTGATTATCTTTTGAGCAAGCGAGCGAGTGGCCAGTTCATCCCCCGAGAGCTCTCAAGATCCTCCTGTGCATCAAGTCTACTAACCACCTCCTCAGTTTCCAGCCTGGTAGCGCACCTGTTAGCTCTGGACTCCTTCTTGAAGTAACACAGTCGCGTGCGCAAGGACACCAGCTTCTGCACGAACTTAGATGCAGCCGACCCAGATACCTCCACGTTGGACCAGTGCGAAACCACCATCTCTCTAAAATTCTCCTCCAACAACCAGCTCTTCTCATATCTAAAGAGACCCCTCTGCGAAAGGGACTTCCTGGAGTCCCAGAATATCGGGGTATGGTCGGACAAGGCTCTCGGGCGGGTCATGACAGAGGAGAGCGCGAACAAATCAAGTAGCTCAGCCGAAGCCAAAAAGTTGTCAATTCGAGAGCGAGAGTTGGAGCTCCTCCAAGTGTAAGCCGAGTCCCCCGCGTCCATAACCTCCAGGGCCATTGAGTCAATAGCGTCTGCAAAATCATCCGAACCCGGAACCTGGCCACCCCTGTAGCGCGGCATGTCCATTGTTCGAAGAGTAACATTGAAATTCCCCCCAACGAGCCAGGGGATACCCTCGAAGGCCCTACTCGCCTCAAGCAGGTCCTCCCATAACTCCTTCCGCAGAATATGATTACAAGGGCCGTAGACACATGAAACCGCCAGGGGCGTAGAAGAGCCGACGCACATCAAGAGAACGGAGAGAACGTGTCTCCCGCGAAGCACTGAGCTGAACGTTAAGGTAGAAGATCTCCACGCCACAAGAAGCCCTCCTGAAGCGCCGACAGCATCCAGCGCTCTGAAATCATCTATGCCACCAGCGCCGAAAGATCTCCAAACGCCATCAGAGACAGAATGGAGATTCGTCTCCTGCAGTAAGACCACATCACAACTCCATTCACTGAAACGCGACCCAAGGATTCTCCTCTTGTCCAACTCCCCGAGGCCCCGAACGTTCCAAGAGAGAACCTTCATTTAGAACATGGGTACGGTCCCTGAATGCGGATCACACCGGAGGCCTCCGCAATGCTCGCCTTTAGGGCCGAGCATGGCAGTGGCTCGACGAGTCAAGGCCGAGATCTCTGTCTACGCCTGTATCTCTTACCTGACCTTTTGTCGTCTGCCCCTTCATCAGGACGAGAGCCACCCTCCGAAGGATAAGCCATGAGTGATGTAGTGGAAGGGAGAACGTCTCGAAACTGACCATCCAAAGCGCCGGCCAAAACCGGTCGAGCACCATCAGAAGACGAGGCGGAAAGGTGAGAGGAACCCCCACAAGATAAGAAAGGGGCGTTGACGTAGAGCGGCGGCTCCGGAGGGATATCTGCAACCGTGTTCCAGGACCCACTAAGAGTATGCACCCACCCACTCGTTGCCGAACGGTGCAGGTACGGCGTTGGATCAGAGAGGCCCACCCGGGTTGAGAACAACGGACCAGGCAGGGGCTCCGAGAAACCCATGCGGCCCGACAAGAAAGAGCTAATCGGGTTTGAATCCCCCTGGGGAGGATACGCAGATGGATCCGTGCGATCTAGCAAGAGCCCAGGACCCGGAGCCAGAGAGACAACCGATGATGTGAGAGAGGGCACCAAACTTGCCACCTCAGCAGGCAAAGAGAAGTTTTGGGCGACAAGGCACACTACCCGAGAAGAGACCCCCAAAGGCCGCGTCGTATCGTCCTCGTGCCTCAAACCATGCAACATGGCCCTCGGAAGCCTCACCGTCGGCGCAGAAGGCGAAGCGGCGTCGGACAGCATCGGGACTTCCGGCGGAGGTGGGGGCTCCACGACCTGCATCTCCACCCTAAAACAGAAACGCCCAACATCCAAGGACGGAAGAAGACAGAGCCACCGGGATTAGCCATAACCGCCTTGCACTCCATCAGCACAAGCGTGAACTCCAGATCCGAGCCAGGTGTCAGCCTATCCTCAAGCACCGCGAGCACCATGCCCCACTGCCGGAGGGCCTGCCCCAAACAAAAAACCGACCGGGACAGGAAAGGAACACCACGCACCTTGACCACGCAAACCTCCAATTCTAAAACTGCTACATTCGCAAAGCGGAGAGGTCGCCACATAACATCTTCCACCCCGCCATTCAGGAGTAGGCGTTCTCTCTGCACCGAAGAGAGGCCACGAACACAGCACCGACGATCATCTAAATATACCACATCTCCCGAAAACCTCGATCCAAGGAACCCAGATAGATGGACCTTCAGAGCTTCCAAAGAGATGCAACTTCGCATAGCGTAGTCGATCACTGCATGGGTGCTACCAGTCTGCATGCCAACTTGCATACCACCCGCAACCACTGTCGCATAACTACGATGCCTAAACCCACCATCCTGCATGCCAGCCTGCACACCATCCGCAACCACTGGTGTATAACTACGATGCCCCCGGCGACCATCGAGCGTAGCGGTTAGACGTTACATGGATTGACATTCGGAGCTACGCTCAACAACACGATCGACACCACGGTCGGAAACAAACCTGCAAGTTGCTCGACGGTGACCCGCTCTCCCGTAGGAAAAACATCTCGGTGGGACAGGGCAGAACGACGCAATGTGGCCCTGCACACCACAGCGGAAGCATCTTTTCCCCGGTTTCTTGTGGGAAACATGCACCCACCCATCGACACCCTCAGCAGCCTGCACCGCGCCGCCTGCGCCAGCCCGCAGCCCCCCTTCCTCCCTGCTCTCAAACCTCTTCACACTCCCATCCTCAACACACCGTCCCTCAGCGAGCAACCCACTGCCAACTCCCTCCGAGCCCCCTCTCTCCATGGCGACACGATGCCCCCCTACAGCAAAGGACCCAGCTCCCCCGAGCCCTGAACTACCTGACTCCTCCCCACCACGCTGCGGCGAAACTCCCCTCTGCGGAGAACTTCCCGGCTGCGACGAACACCCTAGCTCCCCCTTACAGAAGAAACATGAAGATACATTGAGGGAGGGAGAGAAGAAAGGGGGACGATAAATGGAGAAACTCCTTTTTAACAAACTTCGACTAGCTCAAAATAATGACTAACTTACCCTTTAATACAAGATGGGTGGAATTACAAAATAAAATAAAAAGAGAAATTATATGTTCTAGCGAACCCTAATTTGATTTGAGCCGATAAATTACTCAATCTACCTTTGTAATTAATTAGATATCACATGCGATCTCTTTTTTTATGCAATGTAATCTCCTTTTTAAAATAAAATTAGAAATTGCAATGGACTCAAATTGGGCTACTAACCCTAGCCCTAATTTAAATAGACTTTAATTGGACGGACGAGAAATCTTAATTTAATAAAAACCCTAATTTTGTCATAATTCCCAATTACGCGCTGCACCAACTCTTTGTCGCGTAGAAAATTCATCTCCGAATGGATTGCTTTATCTTCAGTTGCCATGTATGTTGGATTGGTCCTGATTTGATCCAACAATTTATTAAACGTTTTCCTACCTCAATGTTTCTTTGGTAATTTGTTTGGGGAAGGGAGCTTAATTCCAACTTTATTACTCCTTTAATAGAATATGCTCTTCCCTTTAAATTTCTCCATGTTTTAATCTTTTGGTAAAAGGTTCTCAGGGTTAGGTACATCTTTAAAAAATTCCCAAAGCATCCTTCCACAAATTGAGGGAGTACGATTCTCACAGGAGAATCACACCCTTCAACTCCCGATGGGGTTTGGGGCAACTAAACACATAGGCAGCGCAAAAGACTAGACATGTTCTCATGTAGAAAAATCTCGACAGTAATCGACGATGGTGGCAAGATGTGATCGATCCATCGCTAGCAGTGGGTGCAGTGACCCCTTCAACGGTGGAAGTAATGGTGGAGCAGGTGGCTTCAAGGAGGGTGATGGTGGCCAATGATCCGATGTTGGAACCCAACTTACCAGCAGCAATGGTCCTTCTTGAAAATAGAGCGTTGGTAGAGAGGGTTTTCTAATCGGGAGTGGTGGTGGTGATGCTTGCAGCACGTGCGAGACGTGAAAATCTGCCAGCCTTGGTGCCAATATGGGACTCCTTCCACGAGCGACTGATTATGATTAACATTGTGGTCTTTAACAGCATCTAGGGGTTCCGTGTAACTCGAACGAAAATAAATATTAAAAGTTACGTGGTAATGGCAAAGAGACTTCACAGTTAATGTGGCAGTGGATTGACGAGGGTGGCGATGACCAAAGATGAAGGGGTGGCAACGTCCATGAAACTCCCGAAGATGGTGGTGACACTGTGAAACCAATGGCTGCATAGCAAGGGGAGCAGGAGACTTCGCAAGAACGACTATGGACTTGATTAGCGGCTCCATACATCAGTCAATGGTTACCAGTAGATCATGAAAAAAGGGATGATCAGTATCTTCGTGAGGTGGCGATGTCGAAACGGTAGTGGTGATGGCTCTTAAGTCTCCTGGATAGAAAGTGTAGATGACTATTCTTTTTTTTCTTTTTCATTGTCATCGATTTTAACTGTGGTTGTTCTGGCTTTAGATGTCCAAGTTGGCTCTAGCGACGCAAAGTCATGGTAGTTCAGCATTTGTAGCATGGATTTTTCATTAAGTTCATTGTAGCGTTCAACTTTGAAAACATGTCGAGAAAAATGGAAAATGGCTCTTCCATCTCCATACAAGTGACGATATTTTAAAAGAAACTCCCTTGTTGTGTGCTTTCACAAAAGCCTAAAAGGATTGCCAAATCGTTAGAACATCCCCTATGCCATGCTCAAATACCAGTTGATACCACTTGTTACTCTAGAGTTTATGTACATTTCTGTTATATTTATTTTTCTTGTTCCTCCTTATGTAATTTATCCATAGGCTTTCTCTATATAAGAGAGCCTAGGGTTCTTTAGAATAACATCTTCTCATTTTCCTTTCTCCCAACATGGTATCAGAGCCACCACCCTAAAACGTGAGAACATCCCTTATGCCATGCTCAAATACCGGTTGATACCACTTGTTACTGTAGAGATATTTCTAGAGTTTATGTATATTTCTGTTTTATTTATTTTTCTTGTTCCTCCTTATGTAATTTATCCATAGGCTTTCTCTATTGCAAAAGCCTAAAAGGATTGCCAAATCGTGAGAACATCCCCTATGCCATGCTCAAATACCAGTTGATACCACTTGTTACTGTAGAGATATTTCTAGAGTTTATGTACATTTCTGTTATATTTATTTTTCTTGTTCCTCCTTATGTAATTTATCCATAGGCTTTCTCTATATAAGAGAGCCTAGGGTTCTTTAGAATAACATCTTCTCATTTTCCTTTCTCCCAACATGGTATCAGAGCCACCACCCTAAAACCCTAGCCAACCCCTCTTCTCCTTACTCGCCGGTGCCGCCGCCCTCTCCCCTCCTCATCTCGTCAGCGTTGCCGCCCTCTCCCCTCCCGCCGCCCCGTCACCATCTAGCCGCCGGCGCCGCCCTTCCCCCCCCCCTCCCCGGGCGCCACCCCCGTCACCTTCTCTCTCTCGTTCCGCGTGGATTTGAGTGCATAAGTCTACATATGCACTCAAATCCTTACATGTATATGTAGACATTTATTCATTGGTCTACAAACCATAGTTCTCCGTCTCCGGCATCAATGTCAGAAAACAAAGTCGATATGCCCTCCATTGGTGCCTTCAAAGGTCCAGCGCCCATAGTCAAGACTCAAGATGGATGGGACGAATTACGAGCTCTGGGCGATGCAGTTCATGAGTCTCATGAAGTCAGATGGTAAAAAGCACATTCTTATTGAAGATGAGCTGGCTGAGAAGACTAGGGTTTATGCCTCATGGGAGGCTGATGATTCGTATGCCAAGGTCTGGCTTTCAGGCACATTGACGATGGAGATTGCTAATGATGTACTCCATCAGCCCACTGCTAAGGCAATGTGGGACATCCTTGTCGCGACATACTCGCAGATGAGAAATGAGATCAAGATCCTCCGACTTAAGCATGATATATTTACGGTCAAGCAGAATGACCGGCCTCTGCATTCGTTATATACATCCCTACGAGGGATATTTGAGAAGCTTTACAGTATCATTCCCTTTACAGTGACCCCTGAGCAGCAGAAAATGTTCCGAAATACTACAAAGGTGGGGGTCTTACTAGTGGCGCTTGACCCGGAATATGATGTGGCTCGCTCGCAGATCCTGACAGTGCTACTATTCCTCCAATGGAGGAAGTGTATCAAAGGCTCAGCAGAATCGCAGTTCCCTCTACTGCTACTACTCCACCTCCTTCGGCGATGGCAGCTTCCAGAGGCAGAGGTGCCTCTTCTTCTTTTCGTGGCCGTAGACCTCGTGGTCGAGGTGGCCGCTTCCGTCAGCCATGCACCTTCTGTCATCGCCCTGGTCATATGGAGGATACATGCTATTCTAAGCATGGCTTTCCTGCATCAGCCCGTGTAGCCGAGCACGTTGCGCCTCCACAACCATCTACCTCAGATCAGCGGTTTGAGGATCTTGTCGCCAGACTCCGTGATATCATGCCTCCTGCCTCTACTGACTCACCAGGAGATCACTCGGACATAGCAGCTTCAGCCTCTGCCAGTACGTCAGCTCCAACTAGCACATCAGGTAGTACTTATGCCTTTACGTCCTGCCACAGTTTTGATGTTTCGGAATGGATTATGGACTCCGGTGCAACACATCATCTTTGTCGAGACAGAGATAAGCTTACATCATATAGGGAGGTTCCGCCAGGGCAATCGGTAGTAATAGCAGATGGGACTCATTCCCCCATCATTGAACAGGGGGAGATCAGTTTGACACCCTCTATGCATCTACAAAATGTCTTGTATGCTCCAGATTTTTCAATGAACTTACTATTTATAAGTCAGATTACAAAGGAATTGCATTGTCGTGATATTTTTGACCCATCGCCTCTTATTTTTCAGGGCATTCTCACGGGCAGGGTGATTGGTTGTGGCTGTGATAGGATGGTCTCTATTGGTTAGTCCGAACTCCCTATGATGGTCTCATCTCAGTCCAGTGGAACAGTCTCCCCTTTTACTTGACATCTACGCTTTGGTTGTCTCCCTCTTCAGAAGCTGCGTCACATCTTGCCCCAGATTTCACCAAGTTCTTCTTTTCAGTGTGAAGCGTGTCAGTTGGGAAAGCATCACAGATCTACTTTCCCTAGTCGTGAGCATGGAAGGAGATATCGATATCGATATCGTTTTGATATCATGTCGATATCGATATATCGACAATATATCGCCGATATATCGCCGATATATCGCTATATCTAGGAATCTTTCTGAAGAAAATGCCTAAAATCGGATATATCGATATATCGATTTCGATATCGGTCCCATGTCGATATCGATATATCGGCGATATATCGCTGATATATCGGGATACGGCCTTCCATGGTCGTGAGTCTCGGAGCAGTCGCTCCCCTTTCGAGTTATTGCATGTTGACATTTGTGGTCTGAGTTGTGCCCCTGATCACCAGGGACACAGGTTTTACCTAGTCGTGGTTGATGATTTCTCTAGATTGTCATGGGTGTTTTTATTGAAGAATAAATCTGAAGCAGGGGATGTAATCAAAAAACTTATAAATGAAGTTCAGAATGTTTTTTCTTCTACTGTGAAAATTGTGCGTGTGGATAATGCCTTGGAGTTTTGCACCCGTGCTCTTTCACAAGTCTTCTTATCTCACGGCATTATCCATCAAAAGACTTGTGCCTACACGTCTCAACAAAACGGTGTTGCAGAGAGAAAACATCGTCATCTTCTTGATATCACTCGGACTTTACTTATCCAGATTTGTGCTCTTATGTCTTTTTGGGGTGATGTTGTCCTTGTGGCGTGTTATTAAGTGAATCGTATGCCCTCCTCTGCCTTAGGTGAGAAAGTTCCTCTTTCTGTTGTCTTTCCTGACAAGGAATTGTTCTCCCTAACTCCTCGTGTCTTTGACTCGGTTGCTTTCGTGCATCAACTCTCTGGGGTTTAACAAGCTCTCACCTAGGGTTGTCAAGTGTGTGTTTCTTGGGTACTCTCGTACTCAAAAGGGTTACCGATGCTATGATCATGTGAACAAGAGGTATTATGTTAGTGCCGATGTCACCTTCTTTGAGTCTGTGATGTATTTTTCGCCTACAGGTGACAGGTTGACTTCCTCTACTACTGATGATGAGATTTATATGCCACATCCTCCTTTGCGTCAGTCTGATCACATACCAACTCCTACTGCTCCACCACCATCACTACCACCACTACCTCCGCAACCACCAGTCCCACCATTACCGAGATTTTATACCCGTCGTCTGGTTCCTGTTCATGGAGGCCGTCATTCATCCACCACGCCCCAGGTATGTCCATGTGATAGTAGTAACGATAGAACTGACAATGTGCAAGTGCAGGGATCTTTGCAGGAGAATAGCATATAGGTGGGTACTGTTGATGATTTGGATGTACCTATTGCCTTAAGGAAGTCGAAGCGGACGTGTGCATCCTATCCACTTGCTTCACAGGTTTCATTCCATCGCCTCACTGGTGATTTTCAGAGGTTTGTTGTGGCCTTATCTACCGTGGAGATACCACGGAATTATCAGGATGCCTTGAAGGATAGATGATGGCCTTTAGTCATGGAAGAGGAAATGATTGCTCTGCGGTCTCGTGGTACATGGAACTTGGTTGTTGCTCCCCCAAGAGCTTCTGTTGTCAATTGTAAATGGGTCTTTACTGTCAAATATCATACGGATGGGAGCCTTGATCGTTACAAAGCAAGGCTAGTGGCACGTGGATTCACTCAAACCTATGACGTGGATTATATGGACACATTTTCTCCGGTTGCACGTCATTCCACTCTACGTGTCCTTTCAGTCGTTGTGGTACGTGATCGGCCTTCGTTTCAGCTTGATGTTAAGAATGTTTTTTTATATGGGGATCTGCAGGAAGAAGTCCACATGCAACAGCCTCCGGGTTTGCTGCTGAGGGGGAGTGTCAGATGGTGTGTAGACTTCACAAGGCCATATATGGTCTTAAACAAAGTCCGCGGGCATGGTTTCAGAAGCTTTCAGATTTAATTCGGAAGCAAGGGTTCAAAAGATCAAATGTCGATCACTCTTTGTTTGTCTAGAAGACTCCCATAGGTACTGTTGTTATCATGGTATATGTTGATGATATACTTGTTACGTGAGATGACATGCAGGGGATAAAGATGGCAAAAGCATTTCTAGGCCATCAGTTTGTGACTAAGGATCTTGGTACCCTACGATACTTTCTGGGATTGGAATTTGCTAGGAATGCGCAGGGTCTTGTGATGACCCAAAGGAAGTATATTACAGATATGCTTGTTGAGACGGGCATGATCGAGTGTCGACCCTAGACTACTCCTATGGATCCTAGCATGAAGTTATATGAAGATGATACAAAGGAGGTTGACATGAGAAGATATAGAGAAATGGTGAGAAAGCTTCTCTATATTACTATCAGTAGACCTGACATTGCTTTTGTTGTATGTCGGGTGAGTCAGTTCATGGAACAGTCCAGACAGGTACATATGGATGCTATATATATGATTCTGAGATATCTAAAGTCGTCTTCAGGTGCAGGATTATTGTTCAGGAAAGAAACAAAACTCTCTAATTCTGCATGTGCTGATGCGGATAATGCAGGATATCCTAGGGATCGGAAATCTACTTCAGGTTTTGCAGTGTTTGTTGGCAGTTCGTTAGTTTCTTGGAAAAGCAAGAAACATACAGTAGTAGCTAGATCTAGAGCTGAATCTAAGTACAGGACCATGGCACAGGCGAGTACAGAGACGATGTGGGTTCGAGCCGTATTAGAAGATCTGCATATAGATGTACCTCTACCCATGCAATTACAATGTTACAATCAAGCAGCATTATTTATTGCTAATAATCCTGCATTTCATGAAAGAACAAAGCATATTGAAGTAGACTGCCACTATACCAGAGATATGATTCAGAAGGGCTTGATTTCTACTTCCCATGTCAGTTCAGGAGAGCAGACTGTAGACATCTTTACCAAGCCATTGCTCAGAGGGCCATTTCAGAAATGTTCTTCCAAGCTGAGCATGATTGACATCTATGCTCCATCTTGAGGGGGAGTGTAGAGATATTTCTAGAGTTTATGTACTTTTCTGTTATATTTGTTTTCCCTGTTCCACCTTATGTAACTTATGTATAGGCTTTCTCTATATAAGAGAGCCTAGGATTCCTTGGAATAACATCTTCTCATTTTCCTTTCTCCCAACGGTTACAATGAGGAAATTTAGGGTGGAAAAATTTTGAGGAAGGGAGAAGGAAGAAGAAGACGTGCCAGTTGTGCGAGATTTTGGTAAATAAACATGAAGATCTGTGGAAGGAAAGAGAGAAGAAAGGAATAGGATAAATATAGAAGCTCCAATTTTTATCGAACTTCCACTGTCTCAAAACAATGACTGCCTTCCCTTTTATATGAGGGGTCGGATTACAAAATAAAAAGGAAAATCACATGTTTTAACAAACCCTAACTTGAGTCCGTAAATTACTCAACCTAACAACCAGTTAGAGATCACGTGTGATTTCTTTATTTAAATAAAGATGGAAATGGCAACAATCTCAAATTAAGTTAACTTTAACCCTAATTAATTAATTGGACGAAAGACATCCTAATTTAATAAAAAATTCCTAAATTTGCAGCGACTCCCAATTATGAGGTGCATCACAAATTAATGAAGCTCAATTAGCATTCCACAATCACTCGTGTAGAAGACAACCCTAGATTGCATGCATACAATTAGTGACAACGCCTTAAAACGAGCAACTTCTATAGCCTATATGACAAGCCTCTTCCTCATCACCAATTATATCATAGATGAATGAAGCTCAAAGGTATTCCACAATCCCTCATGTAGAAAACAACCCTAGATTGCAAGCGTACAATTAGTTACGGCACCATCAAATTAACAACTTCTAAAAACCTATATGACTGGCCTCTTCCTCCTCACCAACCATATCATAAATGGCTACCAAAGTACCAAATATTATCAAGCCAACCAATTTTTAAGAAAAAAAGTGGACACCAACAGAAGGTGCTTACTCAAACGAATCTATCGTATTGATGCCAATAAAGAACTGCAACAATGCATGAAGATCGACCCCCAAGCCCTATAGACGCTCAAGAGTCTCACAAATTCAAAAAAGAGAGCAGGGAAACCGTATCGAGGCATACGCCTCCAACATCGCCAGTAAGGTGTATGCCTCACAGCCTTGAGGAGGTGCTAAGGTGTCGAGGCAGTGAGGCACCTATAGGTGTCACCTCGAATCTGCTATGTAATTAAGGGAAAAAACATAGTGATAGTTTTTTAAAATGAAAAGATATAGAGTGACCTTTAGACATAAAATAATTTGGCTCAAATAATCATGATTTATAAATATGGAAAGGAAATACACGAATGTTTATTATAAGGATCTAAGACTCTCTTTATATAGAGAGGGAACCCTAGATATGAAAAAGAGGATGCTTAGTTCGGCTACATAGATGTCCTTTTGGGTGTATACATATCAGGAAAAAAAGGTTGGCATACTATAAATAAACTATTATTATAACACTTTCCATCAAACTAGAGCATAGATGTCTATCATGCTCAACTTAGATGAACACTTCATGGCAAGTCAATAAAATAGTCCCCTAGCAAGTGCTTTAGTGAATATGCCAGTAGTTTGTTCTACTGAATTTACATGGGAAGTAGATATGAAGCCAATCTGAATCATACTCCTAGTGTAGTGATAATCAATCTCAATGTGCTTAGTTTTTTCATGAAATGATGGATTATTGGCTATGAATAAGGTTGTCTCATTGTCACATATAAGCTGTATAGGGAGAGGCACATCCATAGTTAGGTCAGTCAAGACTGACTTGACCTATATCATCTCAATGTTGACCTAAGCCATGGCTCTGCAATCAGTTTTTGGACTTGATCTGGCAACTACTATATGCTTCTTGCTTTCATGTGTGACCAAAGAACCGCCAATGAAAACAGTAAACCATGTGGTGGGTGTTTTGCCCTTTGAACAACCATCGTAATCAGCATTAGCACAACCTAATATGGCAAAGGATGTCCCCTTACTGAAAAGTAGTCATGTACCTAGTAATACCTTCATGTACCTAAGAATCATTGTGATTGCATCCATGTAGGCATGTCGTAGATGTTCCATGAACGGACTATTAGGTCTAGTGATTGTCACATATGGGAGCTTCTCAACAAGCTCTTTATACCTCCTCTCATCGACTTCCTCTACATCATCATAACAAAGTTTAATATTGGGGTCCATAGAAACAGTTGCAGGTCTGCAATCCACCATTCCAGTTTCTACAAAAAGATCCATCGCATACTTTTTTAACTTATCACGAGCCCTCCGTAGCTTCTGACAAACTTCAATATAATGAAGTACCAAAGCTCTCCAAGATCCTTGGTGATGAACTGTTCCCCTTGATGTCATTTTTTGTAACAATGATATCATTCACAAATACCAGAATGATAATCGTACTTCTCATTGTCATGTGCACAAACAGTAAATGATAGGCAATAGCTCTGATGAAGTCATGTTGCTCTATAAGGTCTTAGAGCTTCTGGAACCACGCTCGTGGGCTCTGCTTAAAGCCATAATATCCTTAGGGAGCATGCATATATTCCGGCAATCCCATGAAGATTCATTCTTGACATCAAGCTGAAACAACAGTCAATCTCCGGTAAATGCAAGAAAAAGAAGGATATGAAAGGTAGAATGGTGTCCCATATGAGAGAAAGTATTATGATAGTCCAAGTCATACATCTGGGTGAACCCTTTTGCCACCAATCGAGCTTTTAGCAATCCATGCTACCATATTGTCGATCTTCACTATGAATACCTACATGCACCCAACCACGGATGCACCAACGAGGCAGTAACCAGGATCCGCGTGCCTCTGGACTGCAATGTTGCCTCCTCCTCTTCCATAGCCAACTACTACTGGTTATCTTGTGATGTTTAATTGATTATGTGTAGGATAATACCAGCCGACAATCCCACCAAAAATTTCTTGTTGTCCTCTAAGAGATGAACAAGAGAGAGATGACTACAGAGAGGATGCGTGGCATACGTGCGTCGACACTTTCGAAGAGCAATGGGCTGAGAAAAATCCTAAGAGGGATCGTAGACCATGGCTCAACTACATCACCCTACTGAACAGAAACATCAATTGTACCATCAGTAGAAAACAAGTGCTATGTATTTACTTGAGGCGTCTTGATGATGGGGAATGCACTAAAGCAAGGGGTTCGGTAACTCTTGGTCTCCGAGAGTGTATATGGGAAAAATTCTCATCCTAGGTACGAGGCGATTGAGCAAAGGAGGCGTTGTGTAAACATCAATGTCTAACTCAGACGATGTCATACTATCTTCCGTGAAAGAAAAATACATAACAAACTCAAAGAAAATGAGATCAACACACGGTACTTCCATCTGACAAGGTCAAAGCACCAATATTTGGGTATGAGAATATATGACAAAAATACACTTTATAGAACGAGACAGCTTGTCTCGGTATGGAGTCAAGTGACAAACAAAAGCAGCACAACCATGGACACTGAGTGTTAGAGAAAACAAAACTTATCAAGAAATGCAATCGGAAAAGAAACTTATTCTCTAAAAGAGAAGATGGTATGTGATTACTTAGATTGCATGCAGTAAAAACAGTGTCTCCCCAAAGAGTGAGAAGTATGACTCTGTATCAAGAGAGTTCTAGTGGCATCCAAAAGATACACGTATTTCCCCTCAGCAACACCATTATGCTAAGAGGTAGGCACCTAACGCAGTGTCTCATGTGACTGGAAAAATTGAGATAAATAGCCAATAAGAACACACATACTTGGCAGTTGCAGAGAAAAGGTTCTTTATTTCAATGATAAAAATTTTAATAACATTTCACTAATGATTACTAGAAAACCCCCAAGATAATCTTGAAAAATCATCTAAATCCAAAAGATAAAGGTAGTATTCCCGGTGATCAGGAATACAACTAGGATCCCAATTCCCAAATATCAAAATGCATCAACTCAACAAAGAACTATTAGTGCGACCATGACAACTTGAAAAGCTAGTATGATGATGGTTCCCAAGTTGTTAGGCCTCACACCGGAAGCTAGACTGGGGAGATATCTAAAATAGGATTGCATAACTTCTGAAGAAGTAAACATCCATAATGAAGACGAGATGGGTAGGAAGAGATTGGTCCAGTATAGATGGAAGATATGCATGCATAGGTAGAACGGACCAATATGTAGAGATCCTCTTACTCACAGTCACATTCAATCACAATGTACATAACTATATCCTCAAGCACAAGAGAAGATGGATCAAATATGGCACGATAGTGTAGCTCTCTTTGCTAAGTCGCCAAATGGATAATAATTCAAGGAAAAAATGGGAGCATGTAAAATAGAGAGCACTAGGTAGATCTCCCCATGTCTTGTGATAGGAGAATGTCTTCTATATGTAATGATGACTAAGCAACAAGGGGTTGTATGAGGTGAACTCTACTCTATTTTCATAGTTGTGATGAGAAACTTCATAATCAATCACCTACTTTGTAAAGTCAGTGATGTGACAAGTGGTATGAGCGTGACATGTATTCAAGGCGTTGTCAGGGGTTCTACTCAATGTCAGATGGTGTAGTAAGGAGATCTAACTGGACAGGTAAAGGTCCCATGATCTCCCTTAGACATAGACAAGATCCCATACTTTTGGTCAGATGGTGTTGTAGGCGTGTAGCTGAATCAAGACGTTCAACAACATGGGCATAGGAGTTCTTGCCCTCTAAACTATACCTCTTGTAGCATGTATCCTTAGTATGCCCTTAACGGTTGTAGCAAGTACACTGAGGTCGAAGCAACCACCTCCCTGACCATGGACTCCTTGCCCTCTAAACTAAGAAGACCCTCTCTACCTCATGAAGCAGACATGGCATAGGAGTTCTAAGATGCAAGTGTAGATGGCACGATGATTCAATTCAGATGGCCAATGCCTCCTTTATAAGAGGGATATCGGCACCAGAAAGAAGTTGCAAGCTGTATCATAGGCGGGAACAAGTCCAGCAACGAAAACACCAACCATCATAGTGCTACTATTTGCCAGTTGATGCTCAATATTAGTAATTGGAAGCACGTAAATGTGGAGTTTCTCCAACATGCCCCTCAAACCAGAATAGAATGAGTAGAGGGGGCGACCAACTGCATGGTCATGTAAATACCATGTTGAATTTGAAGAATCTTGGTTTTATTCTTCACTTGGGAATACGTTCTCGCAAGGATATCCCAAATTGCGTTTGCAGTGGGATTATATAGGATCTCATTGGCAATCCATGTCGTCAAAGTTTATGATAGACACACGGAGGCCCATGCATTGTCATGTTTCCACGTTGCATTAGCAACAATTTTGTTGCCTGACTCTAGCTCTGTCAAGATGCATTCCTTGTTGTGGTTATCTATGGTGTTAATGAATTGCATCGTCCATAACTCATAGTTTGTCCCATCCATCTTAATGATGGGCCAGAGATCCTCGATGGCTGTAAGAGATAGAGTAGCATCTACCTTGTTCTCAGCCACGACAAACAAAGAACGAAAAGGATAATACTACGAGAGAAAGATGAACCAAGCTTCTCTACACAAGCATAGTAGGAAGGTTGTGTGTAGACTTAGATATACAACAGCTTCATCACTTATGTAGGCTCTAGAGACCTTGAGATCGATTTATATGATCAATTTGGGCTTATTCTATTTTAAAATTTTATGATAATATTTTTTTGTACCCACTTAAATGGTATGTTGGTAGTCCAATGTGCCTACCACCCAAAAGACCAGGGTTCAAAACCCCATTGTAGGGGTTGTGTTAGGTAGTCGACAGGCAGCGTAAAAAATAGTCGAATCTTTCTACATGATAATAGTTTTTTTGGAAAGTAAAAAGGGCATCCACCATATAGGCGTGTACCCAAAAACTTCAGCATTGATCATCAAAAATAATTACACGCATGTATTAATTGATCAAAAGAAAATTACAAGTTCCAAATCTCAACTAGTGCCCTAGCATGTGCTACAATACCCTCAGCGTAAAATCTCTGATTGCGGAGACACGCCATTTATTGCCAACCAAATCGCCCAAACTATAGCAATACACTCTGATCTTCCCCTTTCTGTGTCACGCCAGTTTTGGCCAATAGAGTCCCAGAACTCAGAAACACCCCCATGGCAAACACTCAGGTTTCCAAGCATGTTTCACACCTCCTCAAAGCCCGCACATCTGAAAAGGAGGTGATCCGCCTCCTCGACCTCCGCCTGGCAGCGAGAACACATAGGATTAACAGCTTGGACAAGATGTGCCAGTCTCCCACTCGTGAGAATTTTCCCTCTTCTAAACAGCCACAAAAAAACTTTAATCCGTGCGGGAACTTTCCACCTCCAAATGTTCTCGCAATCCGTGACGCACCCCCCCCTCGAGTTGAAAACTGTTAGACCCTTCAGTGCCCTGTACGACTTATGATAATATAGTTTGGGAATATTTAAATTTAAGTTTTATGATAATGCAATTATGTTAACAATAATTTTGATGTGAATTGTCTCTGTAAATCGATGCCTTAACTACCTCGAAACTTACGCCTCGCCTTAAGGATAGAAAACCACCTTGACATGCCTCGCATTTTTAAGACCTTGAAAGAGAACATTTGTGATATATAAGTCGCACCCTTCCAAATGCCATGTTTTTAAGACCTTGAAAGAGAACATTTATAATGTATAGTCGTACTCTTCTAAATGTCGAGTACCTACATTGTTTAGCCACAAAGACCAAAGCACCACAAATGAATGGAGCTCAACATGTATTCCACGATTCCTCATGAGCATGACAAGCTTAGACATTGCCCATCCCTCCCTAGAAAATCTCCAAAAGGTTGTCAAAAGAAACAAATCATTCAGACCATTGTTGTAAAAAATCAGTTGACTTGACTAGGCCTAGTCGGTTGATTTTTACATGAAAGTTTTATTTTATTTTTCTTTTTTGAAATCAAACTTATTATATTATGCTTAATATTTTATTTAAATTCACATACTTATTTTATTTAAATGCCATGTTTTTAAGACCTTGAAAGAGAACATTTATAATGTATAGTCACACACTTCTAAATGTCGAGTACCTACATTATTTAGCCACAAAGATCAAAGCACCACAAATGAATGGAGCTCAACATGTATTCCACGATTCCTCATTGAGCATGACAAGCTTAGACATTACCCATCCCTCCCTAGAAAATCTCCAAAAGGTTGTCAAAAGAAACAAATCATTCAGACCATTGTTGTAAAAAATGAGCTGACTGATCGAGTCGAGGGGGTAGCCGACTCGACTATGCCTATTCGGTTGATTTTTACATGAAAGATTTATTTTTTTTTCTTTTTTAAAGTCAAACTTATTATATTATGCTTAACATTTTATTTAAATTCACATACTTATTTTCACATACCTGGTGGTGGTGCAGTGTGTCTACACCCAAAAGATCAGGGTCCAAATCCCCCTTGTGGGGGTTGCGTTATGTAGTCGACAGCCAGCGTAAAAAATAGTCGAATCTTTCAACATGGAATTGAGCAAGAAGCCATGTTAGCCGACCCTACTTATAGTGGGAGAAGGCTTAGCTATATTTTCACATACTTATTTTATTTCATTATGATAGTATAAAAAATTTACAAATCTATGTAAATATATAAGAATATATGTATACAAAATGATTTATATATTTAAAATAATTAAAATTCAAAATTGACTAAAGGCTGACTAAATCCAATTAGTCACCATATTGCCGATTAATCCGTAGTCAGTGACCTAGCGATCGAGTATCAACTACCGATTTCTGCAACCTTAATTTAGAGTCATGTCATTATAAAGGAAATCCTTAAGGTGTTATAGATCATTTGCATGTATTTGCCAACCCGACACCGAAAACACCTATTTTATGCTTTTTAAATAGCACGCTAATAAATAGATACAAAAGCAAGCATCCTTTCTTTCGGAAGCATGTCATAACTCGTAAGCACTATCTCCCCTAAACAAATCACTTCTTTTTTCTAAAGTGAAACATTGAAACGAATAGCTATTGCACATGAGATCCATCCGTAGTTTTTGTGATGAAGAAAACACAATGATACTGTGAGACCCCACCCCTCACCCCAACAAAAAAGGTCCCCAATGCATGCTTTAGAAAACAATGTTTTCTTAAAAAATGCTCAATATTCTTAATAACATCATTCTTTCAATCCAATGTCCCCAAAAGATGCAATTTTTTCCATTCCTACTTTTGCAAAAAGGCTCCTCTACGAAATTACCCCCAGAACTATGTTATTGCGGACAGCTTGTACTCTCCATGTGCTAATTCCCCTAAACAAATCACTTCTTTTTTCTAAAGTGAAACGTTGAAACGAATAGATATTGCACATGAGCTCCATCCATAGTTTTTGTGATGAAGAAAACACAATAATACTGTGATATCCCCCCCCCCCACCCCAACAAAAAAGGTCCCCAATGCATGCTCTAGAAAACAATGTTTTCTTAAAAAATGCTCAATGTTCCTAATAACATCATTCTTCCAAACCAATGTCCCCAAAAGATGCAATTTTTTCCATTTCTACTTTTGCAAAAAGGCTCCTCTACGAAATTACCCCAGAACTATGTTATTGCGGGCAGCTTGTACTCTCCATGTGCCAATTCCACTCTTCTAGCAAATGAATAACCAATGAATAGATGGTATGCATACTTATCAGGGTTGTTGACTACATAATCAATAGTTTCCTGCAAGAGCTTCACCTATGGCACTTTGTAACTAGTCTAACATGTCTATAGCAGAAGCATATTTCCTTATCGGGGCACGTGTGCAATCATTCTAAGTTCTCCAATATCGGATCCGTGCGATTCGGGTCATGGCCTCGGATGCGGGTTGCTGAGGATCCAATTATGCCTCCGGATACCCTGAAAGATCTACCTCTGGGGTCCGATGTTCCGGCTCTGGATACTCTGGCGGGTCTCCATCTGGGGCCCGGTGTCTCGACGGTGGTCACTACGCGGATTCTTTTCGAGGACTTTGACTCCTCTGTTGTGATGGCTCAGACTCCTCTACCTCCGCCTGCTTGGACGCCTCGGTTGTTTCTTTGTTTAGTGATGCTGATGTCGCTCCGCTAGATGAGGCCTTGCAAATCGTGGTCACCTCTGCGGCCGGGGGTGCCACCTCTGGGGTGGGGCCTCAACATCCTCAAGATTCGGCAAAAGTTACAGTAGGCGAACTCATCCTCGTCTTGGAGTCCCCATGGTTTCTTCTTGCGCGACACTGCGCGACTCGGTGGCGGAGGCGGCTGGACTATCGCCTATCGGGGGACGGTCCCTAAGTTCTTAATGAAGGTTCTGTCATGGAACGTTAGGGGACTCGGGGATCCCCACAAGCGGCGGGCCTTGGGCTTGCGCTTCTCCGAATGGAACTGAGATGTTGCTTTTATTCAAGAATCAAAGCTTTCTGGTGTTGATGAATCCTTATGGCGATCTTTCGAAGCTCTTGCGGTGGATGACTTTCGTTCTGTGGATGCCATCGGCCATTCGGGTGGCATTATTCTGGCTTGGCGGTCGGGGATTTTCAAGTTCGAATCCATGCGTGTGGGGAGACATTCCTTGACTTTGGTATTGTCTCGCATTGATTCCAATGTCTCCATTGCTTTTTCGGCTATTTACGCTCCTACTTGTCACTTGCTGCGAAGGGAACTATGGGAGGATTTGAGGGACTTGGCCTCTGAATTTGCAGGCATTCCTTGGCTTTTGGGAGGGGACTTCAATGTTACTGCCCTCTCCTCGGATCGGCCGCGTGGCCGCGGGGGGCGGGACTCCGGTTCGGAGGACTTTATCGCGCTCATATCGGATTTGGCTTTGGAGGGGCTAGTGCCCAGTGATATTTCCTACACTTGGCGAAATAACGCATCCCGATCCAGAATTGACAGGTTCTTGGCGAATGGTAAGATCATGGAACTATTTCCGTTGTGCTGGGTGGCTTCTCGGCCGCGATCGTTTTCGGATCATAATCCAATTATTTGGGACTCTAGGGAAGAGCTTCATCCCCGGGGTCTCTTTCGTTACGAAAGGTGTTGGCTCTTGGAGCCAGGGTTTAAAGATAGGGTGAGAGATCATTGGTCCCAGGTTTCCTGTGCGGGCTCTGCTGCTTGTCGTTTGGATCAAAAACGTGCCTCGCTGCGTAGGATGTTGGCATCTTTCAAGAAGGAGACGCGCCTTGCCCGTGTGGTGGCCAGTAATGCGGCGGAGAATACTATTGTGCGGCTGGACCGTGTCGAGAATGACCGCGATTTGACATCGGGGGAACTCCTGGAGCGTGCCACGGCTCTTGACGTAGTCAAAGCCGAGGACAAAAAGCGAACAACCGAATGGCGGCAGCGCTCTCGTTTGAGATGGATTAAGGAGGGGGATGCTAATACCGCCTTATTTCACACGGTGGCTAGTGGTCGACGGCGATTCAATTCCATCCGCTCGATCATGGTGAATGGCTCCCTCATTACTGGCGACAAGGAGATAGGCGATGCCTTTGTTGACCATTTCAAGAATGCCTTCGGCTACAGAACGCCTCGCCGCTGGCGTTGGCTGGGGCGGGGGGCTCCTTCGATATCTGACTCGGAAGCCACGGCCTTGGTGATGCCTTTCTCTTTGGCGGAGCTTAAAGAAGCGGTGTGGGATCTTAATGACGACGCCGCGCCGGGACCTGATGGGTTCTCCGTGGCTTTCTACCGCGATTTTTGGGACGTGGTGGCTGGCGATGTGTTGGAGATTGCACACGAATTTTCCACCAGTAACCGTGGGTTCAACAAAATAAATAAGGCCCTTATCGTTTTGATTCCTAAGGCTCATCCGACTAATCGCATTGAGGACTTTCGCCCGATCTCTATTTCCAATGGGATATATCTTATCATCGCTAAGGCCTTAGCAAGGAGGTTTGCTCCCCTACTGGTGTCGCTTGTCTCGCTTACGCAGGCGGCCTTCATCCGTGGACGTCATATTTCAGATTGCTATGCCGTGGCCTCGGAGCTCGTTGCGGCGTGGCGGAGGTCTAATGCTAAGGGGATTTTGTGGAAGATTGACTTTGCCAAGGCGTATGATTGCCTTGATTGGAGATTTCTATGGTCGGTCCTGCGACGGCGGGGCTTTCCGGTGACGTGGATTTCGTGGATGCGACGGTGTATATCTACGGCATCTCTCTCCGTTATGCTGAACGGATGCCCTGTGGGGGGTTTTTTCCAGCCCCGTCGGGGGGTGCGGCAGGGGTGCCCTCTCGCACCTCTTCTCTTCGTATTGGCGGCGAATGTCCTGCCTCGTATGATTGAGGGGGTGGTTGCGGCTGGTTTGACTCGGGGTTGCTATATTGGGGAGCTCCATGTCCCTTCTATTCAGTTCGCTGACGACACCTTATGCTTTGTTGAGGGGGTCCCGATGTGGTGGCATGTATGGCCACGACTGTGAAACTATTCAGTGAGGCCTCGGGTCTGGCGATTAATGCGTCGAAGTCTAAAGTGGTTCCTTTTGGCATGCCGCAGGCTGAGGTTCTGGAATGTGCTCAACTCCTGGGGTCCAACCCATCTTGGCCTCCCGCTTACTGTTGGTCGTTCTCGTCTTCGCGATTGGAAGGTTCTGGTGGAAAAGATGGAGGCCCGCCTTGCGGGCTGGCACGCGGTTCTGCTATCCAGGGGCGGGCGGCTGGTACTCCTTAAAGCGGTTCTCTCCTCTATTCCCATTTATTTTTTATCGGTCCGTGGTATGCCCAAAGGGATTCGACTAAGGCTGGAGAGATGTATGCGTGGGTTCCTGTGGGGACACAAGGGTGATGGGAGAAGGGGGGTTCACCTGGTGGGGTGGGAGGTTGTCACTCGACCAAAGCGGTTGGGGGGCTTGGGGGTCAGGCAGCTGGATGTGGTAAACGAAGCTCTTTTGCTTAAATGGGCAGCTCGTGTGTGGGGTAAAGAGGAGAACTTTATGATTAATGTCCTGCGGGAATTGCTGGGCGCGGACATGCTTGGCGGCTTTAGGGGCAACTCAATTTGCTCCCTAACTCCTTTCTGGCGCGGTGTGACGACTGTCTTTGGGCAAAATCGCCCTTTCTTTATGCCGGTGTTGGGCAACGGGTGTTCCTTCCGGTTCTGGACCGATGATTGGGCCGGAAGGGGTGCTTTCAACTTTATGTTCCCGCATCTCTTTGCTTTGGTCGAGAACAAGGACGCGTCAGTCGCCTCTTGCTGGGAGAACGGTTGCTGGTGCCCTAGGATCGCTGCGACCCTTTCGGACCTTCGGTTGGATGATTTTCTTTCATTAATGGCACAGCTTATTGATGCTCCTCGGCCGACTAGTGGGCGTGACCACTGGGCCTGGAAGATCGGGTCTTTCTCCTCGCGTAAGGCGTATTTTGCTCTCACTCCGTCCTTGAATGCCGATGACGATATCTTGGCGCGCGACTGTAGATTCTTATGGGGCCTCAAACTTCCTGAGCGCATTGGTATGTTCTTATTGCTTCTTCGTCGTGGTCGGCTTTTGACACGTGATCGATGTGCAGTTATCTTTCCGAATGTCAGTCCGATGTGCGGTCTTTGTGAAGCGGAGCGGGAAACAATATCACATCTGTTTTTCGAATGCCCTCATGTTCGCTCTCTTTGGGATGATGTTCCTTGGCTTAACGCGGTCTCCTTTCCTGCCGTGTGCGAGAGCTTGGTTAACTCACGGGGTAGGGAGAGGAAGCTTATTCTTGATCCAATCGCAAGGCTTTGGAGTACTTGGCTGGGGAGGAACGAGGCATTTTTTTCGTCTCAACGGTTCTACAGGGAGAATATCATTATACGTGCAATGCGGCTTCTGGAGGATTGGTCCCTGGGGTAGACATACGTGGTTTTTTTTGGGGGTTTCCATTGTATGTGGCCTCCCTCTCGGGTAGGCCGGTTTTTATACATCGTCTCTTGTCTTTGTAATTTCTCTTTTCGTTTTATTTTCTAATATATTGGGGTGAACACCGTCGAGTGCTTCCCCCTCTTCAAAGCTTCAAAAAAAAACATGTCTATAGCAGTCAACTGAACATAGTTACCTTTAAGGAGTTCATATAGTCCAAGTAATTTTGCAGTTTCCAAAAAGGATTGTCTAGTGCGTGTGGATGGGGCCCTGTAGGCTGTAGCAACCAGTGACCCTTCTTTCCTAAGAAACCACAAATGTCCCAAACTAGGCCAACTAAGGACATTATCACTGGCCAAAAAGAGTCCATCCACCTACAACAACTATTGCAAGTCATGAACTACTACTGCAAGTCCTCGAAGTACCCTTAGGTACGAAGTTGAAACAAAGCAACGCCCCAGCCCATACCCAAATGAAAAATGATAAGATGTCAAACTCTTTATAAAAAAGAATGTGAAGACTTGTGTCTATGAATTATTGATACAACAGCCAAGCCAATCAATCATAGTTACTTAAAACATATTACTACAACAACCAATCACCCGACTTTAATTGGGGTCAGCTGTATGGATTCTTTTCTTCCAAGCAGATCCAAAAAATTCACATCCTTTTTAACACTATCCTTCCAACATTTCTTTGATCATCATTGAGCCCTCTCACGGCCCTTCTTCTTACTTCTCACATCTTCAAACTAGAGTAGTGGACTTTTAAAAAGCCACTATAGTCGTAGATAGCCTTCTTAGACATGTCTAAACCACCTACATTGAGTTTTTCTCATTTTATCTTCCATCCACCACATCAACTTTCTTTCATAATCGTAGCAAATTCAATCCTTCAGCAAGCTTGAAAAAATCGACCGACTGATCAAGCCGATTAGTTAAGTCGGGGGTAGCCGACTCAACTAGGCCTAGTCGACCAATAGACCCCTTCCACTAATCAGGCCGACTAGTCGGCCTTGTTAGCCGATTTTTAAATATAATTTTTCAATGTTATCATATACGTAGTTTTTTCATTGTTTTTCTTTCAATCGTGTCTATGTGTTGTTCAATACGGATCATTGTGTTAGTTAACACAAATGTTAGCATTGTTTGAACCATTTACAAATGAAACTGCATACCAAAATCAGAAAAAACTAGACCCCATGTTGGTAGGCTATGGTGGCACAGGGGGGCATCAGATGGTTAGGATTCAAGGCATATCGATAGTTTATACTATTCAATTTTGTATTATTGTTAATGTTATTGGTCACTATAAACATCTATATCGGGTTAATCTATTTTTATATGATATCCATTCACGGCTAATGCTATTGTTAGCATATTTATACTATTTATTTTTTGGAATGTTAATTTTTTTAATAGGTATGATATTCTGATGGTGTTTTTAAAATGTATTAATATTAAGAATGTCTAATCTATGCGAATATATAAGAATATATTTTGTAGAAGTCGATTTATATATTTAAAATAATTAAAAAAAATCAAACCTAACTAAAGCAAGACTAAAATTCGACCAAGGTCGATTAATCCTTAGATAGTGACCAGGTCGACCAAGTATCAACTACCGACTTATGCAACCTTGATCCTTCGTTATATGACCCTGCACCTAACGAATAATCTTTATCTTAGCTACAAAAATTCTCTATACATGTCTATGCTTAATGCCAAACACTTGATACTATAAAGTACTGATTGTTAAAACATACTACTATTATAAAAGATGACTACAGTGCTTTGAAAAGTCTAACTTTCCAAAGCATCCATTTAGCATATTGTTGCTTCCAATTTGCCGCAATGTCAATAATCCTTACAAGACTATACATCATCTGCATAACAACAACAACAAAGCCTTTTCCCACAATTAAGTAGGGTCGGCTACATGGATTCTTCGCCTCCATTCAGATCTATCTTGGGTCAATCCCGGGCCTATATCCACAAAACAAAGATCCCTTCGTATGGTCTCTTTCCAACACTTCATGGGCCGTCCCCGCCCTCTCTTAGCTGGCTCAACATCCCAACACTCGCATCTCCTAATTGGTGCATCAGCTGATCTTCTTTGCAAATGACCAAACCATCTTAAGCGGTTTTCTCGCATCTTATCCTCCATTGGAGCAACACCAACTTTCTTTCTAATTGCATCATTCCGAATCTGATCTTTACGTGTGTGTGTGTGTCCACACATCCACCTTAGCATTTTCATTTCTGCTACAACTATTCTCTGCACATGTCTATGGTTCGCATGCCAACATTCAGATCCATAGAGCATAGCAGGTCTCACGGCTGCTTTGTAAAACTTTTCTTTAATTTTTAAAAGAATTTTCTTATCACACAGAACAGCAGAGGCTCCTCTCCACTTTAACCAACCTGCATTTATTCTATTAGTAACATCTCCATCAATTTCCCCAACATGTTGCAAAATAGATCCCAGATATCTAAAAGAATCTCTCTTCCGAATGTTATCATCACCAATTTTCACCTCAATTCCTTCACCATTGCTTCCATCAAAGGTGCACTCCATATATTCTATCTTAGCCCTACTTATACGAAATCCTTTACTCTCCAACTCATGTCTCCAGACCTCAAGCTTCCCATTTACTTCATCTCTAGTCTCGTCAATCAACACAATATCATCAGCAAATAACATACACCAAAGTAACTCATCCTGAATGTGACTTGTCAACTCGTCCATAATCAAAGTAAAAAGAAATGTACTCAAAGCTGAACCTTGATGTAAACCAATGTTAATGTCAAAATAGCCAGTCTTCCCAGACGGGGTCCTTACACAAGATAAAGCCCTATCATACATGTCCTTTATGAGATTAATGTACAAGACAGGCACTTGACTCTTCTCCAAAAATCTACACAATATCTCTCGTGGGACAGAATCATAAGCCTTCTCCAAATCAATAAAGATCATATGGAGGTTCTTCCATTTAGCTCTATAAATCTCCATTGTTCTCCTCAGCAAATAGATGGCTTCAATAGATGAGCGACCTGGCATGAATCCGAATTGGTTTTCTTTGACATTGGAAACTTGCCTCAACCTTCTCTCGATCACATGCTCCCAAATTTTCATAGTGTGACTCATCAGCTTGATACCTCTATAATTTGAACAATTTTGAATGTCTCCTTTATTCTTATAAAGAGGCACCACGATACTCCTCCTCCAATCTTCAGGCTTTTTCTTGCTTCGCCAAATAACATTGAATAGATTCGTAAGCCAAGTCAAACCGCACTCACCTAAAACTTTCCATACTTCTACAGGGATGTCATCTGGTCCTACACATTTCCATGTCTCATAAGCTTCTACGCCTCCTCTACTTCCTTTCTTTGTATCTGTTTAAAGCTTGCATTATTCAAGTAACTTTCACTACAAAGTGATCTCTTTATTTCCTTCCCCAATGAAAAGTTTATGGAAGTACTGTTGAGTAACAAGCACGTGACCTTCCTCGTCCGTAATGCATCTCACTTGAGAAGGTCTTTGGTCTTTCTTTCTCTTGCTTTGGCCAACCTGAATATATCCTTCTGGCCCTCCTTAGAGTCGAGATTTTTATACAAAAGTTCATAAGCTTTCGACTTAGCTTCGCTTACAGCCTTCTTTTCTTCCTTCTTTGTTATTTTGTAGTTTGTGACAGTTTCCTCTAGTCTATCCTTAGACATGGCTTTAAAGCATGCTCTTTTAATTTTTAGCTTCTATTGCACCCCTTCACTCCATCACTAAGCCTCCTTTTGACCTGGGGCTCCTCCCTTTGACTCGCCTAGCATCTCTGTGGCTACCTTTCGGATACAAGATTTTGCTGCCTCCCATATCTCGTTTGCACTTCCACTACAATCCCAAGATAAATCTTCTAAAACCTTCTCCATGAAGCTCGATTACTTCAGAGGAAGATTCCACCATCTAGTTCTAGTGATCTTAGGAACCCTCCTTTTCTTTACCAGCCCTTTTATTTGTACATCCAAGACTAACAAGCAATGTTGGGTTGTCAAACTCTCTCCTGGGATTACTTTGCAGTCTTTACAACACAACCGATCTCCTCTCCTCAACACAAAGTAATCTACCCGTGTTCTCGTTGGCCCACTCTTATAAGTAATTAAATGCTCCTCCCTCTTCTAGAAGAGAGTGTTTGCTATGAAAAGATCATATGCCGTTACAAAATCCAAAATGACTTTTCCCTCTTCATTTCTATCCCAAAAACCATGTCCTCCATGAACACTAGCATACCATGAAGCATCTTTTCTCACATGTCCATTAAGATCTCCACCTATGCAAATCATCCCTCTTTGTGGGATTCTTTGTAAAATTTTATCTAGATCCTCCCAAAAAGCTTGTTTAATCCTTTCATCTAAACCAATTTGCGGTGCATAAACTGAGATTATATTCAGAATTTCTTCTTCAAGCACCAATTTTAGCAAAATAATCCGATCCCCGAATCTTTGCACCTCAACCACACAATCCTTCAAATCCTTATTAACAACCACTCCAACACCATTTCCACCCTTATCTTTACCTGAATACCCAAGTTTAAAGCATGTCTTCTCGATCTCCCTTACTTTCTCTCCAACCCATTTAGTCTCTTGAAGACATAGTATATGAATCTTCCTTCTTTTTATCGTATCCACTATCTCCATCAATTTTCCAGTCAAAGTGCCAATATTCCAACTACCAATCCGTAACGTCCGTTGCAATCTCTTTTGGACTAACTTCTTTACTCGCATGCGTCCATTATGCAAGAACCCTTGTAAATTTTGGACTGCATCCGGGTGGTGATGCAGCGGAACTAGCTTAATTACCCGCATGTATTCCTCATGCAAGAACCCTTGCAAATTTTGAACTACGTCCAGGCTGCGATGTATCGGCCCTTGCCAATTTTTCATTGCATTCGGGCGATGCAACGCGTCACAAGTAGGGACCGCCCCAACATCATCTGCATCCTAGAATCATGGAAGGTCGTATCGATATCGATATCATTTCGATATCGTATCGATGCGATATTTCGACGATATATCGGCAATATATCGCCGAAATATCGCCCATATCGACGAGCATTTGTGGAGAAAATACCTGAAAATCAGGATATATCGCCATATCGGTGCCCATATCGGTCACATGTTGATATCGATATATCGGCGATTTATCACCGATATATCGCGATATTTCCTTCCATGCCTAGAATAAAAGTCATCTTAACAGGAGTAGAGAACATAGTCCATCATGTCAAGACTCTCCTCGAGTCAGGGATCTGGTATTTGTATTTCATTTGATTTAATATAATTTGGGCTGGCATCACTTCAGATGCACTCCCTTTTTCTCCCTAAAAAATATCATTACGCGTGTTCTCAGCTTTATTCAAATAGCAATTGAGGCGTAAGCCTCATTCTTCCAAGAAAATAAGCAATTTAACCAAAAATATGGCATAACATTAAAAAAACTATATTATAACACAATCTATATACATTTAAAGCGATTAAATGACTTTTAGTTTAATTCTTCAATGTCAAAGAGAAAGAAAATGATGGACACATTATGATTGAGGAGCTTTTTGCAATATTTAAATCTCTTATGTAAAAAATCCATTGCTTTTTCTCGTCTTCTTAAAAAAATGTTTGTAGGGTCAATTGTGTGGCTAGTTGAAATCCTTAAAGTCTCTTTTCAATCATCAACTCTTACAATATCATATTGTACATTATACCCAACACTTGCAAGAAGCAAATAACTTGAATTTCAATTATGTATCTCACGAATGGCCTTCATTTGTTATCTCAATTGGAGATCGTGCAAATATTTTGCCCAAATAGCAAATTTTGTGACTTCCTTTAAAATATGATTGAAAGAGAAAAGGAAAATGTAAGGTGGCTCGAGTTTTTAATGTGGAGGTAAAAATAAGTATGAAAGAGTGATTGCATCTGAAACATGCACCTTGTCTCAACACCTAAAGACCGCCTCGATCATCTAAGGCACACGCCTCGCCAGAAGCACATGAGGTGGTTGTCTCAAGGCTAAAAACTAAAAGTCGTCCCTTGCCTTAAAGTGTATACCTCGATACTCTCGAGGCTAGCCTTTTAAAACCATGACTAGGAATGACTATACAAAATCCTTAACATATCAACCATTAAAAGCTTAAAAGATAAACACCTTCCAAGCTTCGTTCCTTATCTATAAGTGGCAAAAACAAGCTAAGTAGGTAATATCAACGAGCAAGGTTCAAAAATGTAGTATGTGAATTTGTTCAGACATGTCACCGCATATTATTTATGCAATATGCGAGGAAGTATGCAACCGAGTTTGTGTGATTTTACATTTTTTAAAATTTTGAAATAAATAGGTACTTAATTATTTATATTCCATTTTTTCAAAACAATGGTAGAAATTTAATTCATAATTTCATATTTATATATTTTTAATAACAAAATCCTGTAAAAATGATTTTTAGATAAGCATTTATCTCATTAATACCATACCTAAAAATATTAGTAAAAATAAATGAGTTGTAATTAATAAAATATTAAAGTCTTAGTTATATATCAACTCTATCAAGAATGTGGACTGGATGTACGATGTATTCAGCCTAATCGGCCTAATATGCAGTTATGCTTATCGAATGCAGCATAGACTGCAAAAGGCGTAGGGAATGTGGTTTAATCCACCTACCACATAGGCATATGCAATTACTTATATGACTCATGCGGTTGCATTCTGGAACATTGTCGATGAGAGAGCATTGATATCCGACCATATTAAAAGAAACAATGGAATAATAAACACTTATAATATCATAATTGGTGAGATGAGACGACATATCAATGATGTATCTAAGAGAATGAGATCATTGTGATATTGGTGCTTGAAACTCGTCGATACAATATAACATGATAAATCCATGCTTATAAGTCTTGGATACAACTCCTAGTACCCCAAGGGACATGTAGATATATTAAAAGCCATAGATTGTGCTCGTAATATGGCCATCAAAGCAGGGGTTCAAATATTGAGGTGGGCACATGTGCATGTTTCCCCCTCTTGAAGCGTTCTCCTGTGGTTTCATCCTGGTCCGTAGGGATTAGGGTTCCACACTAAATCTCGTTGTTCTATTATGTTTTATTCTGTATTTCTCTGGTACGCTTCCGCATTTCTATTTTCTAACATGATATCAGAGCGGGTTCGATTCTTGAGGAGTTTATGTTTTTTATTTGAGATTTGATTTATAGAGAAGATTCAATTCTGTTTTATGATTCATGATCTGTTCAAAGTTCTAGGGTTTTCTTGAAACCCTAATCCCACATGGGATCATTCAAACCTTGAAGATCTTCAGCATATTTTTTTCCTGGATTCTGTTCGAGTTCCAGTTCATGGAACCATAATGATTAGGCGGCATCTCCATCTGGCTCTACAGAACAATAAATGAGGAGAAGGCGACGCTTCCCCATCACATGCGCTCTCCCCCTCCAGGCATGCTCGCAACCCCAGGCGGAAATCGATCCTTTCACGCACCCTTCATCTCTCCGGCGGCGTAGTCCAGCCTCCAGGTGTCGCCTCCTTGCACGCACGATCACAGGCGGAGGTTCCCTCTGCAACTCGCGTAGGGGGCGGACGCGACACACAGCCGCATAGGCCGCCACCCATCGTCACGCACAACTCGCGCACAGCAGCGAGCATCAGGCAGTGATCCCATCAAAAAAAGGAAAATTCTTTTTTAGAAGGCCCGTCAAAAAAATTATTTTGTTTTGAGAAAAGGCGCGTACATAAGAAAAGTTGTACGTTTAAAAAAAAGGAAGAAAAAAACCGAAAAAATGAACGGCTTATTAAATAAATGATTTTGAAAAAATTGAAAAGAAAAGGCCGAGAAAAAATTGAAATATTGGCTTACGTGATTCATGTTTTCCCCCACTTTCTTGCCTTCTCCCAACATTGTCAAAGGCATTGTGTTCCGACAAGTAAAGTTAGAAAGGGGGAGTATAGTGTAGAGTTTTACGGCATCATACAGCAGCATAACTCTGATGATTCAGATTCCAGTTCAGAGTTAGAGTTCAGATTCTCCAGTCTAGATGCTCGTTCAGATTCCAATCCAGGTGCCCGTTCAGTTGTTCAGACTCTACAGTTAAGTTTTTCAGACACGACGATTGTTTTCCGAGTCTTCAATTTGATGTGCACATGTTTGCCATCACTTTTTCAGTGATCCCCATTTTTTTATTTTGGTCAAAGTTTTCATGTTTTCCATAGGGACTCCAGAGTAGAGATCGCATTCCCTATGCCATGTGGATTAGAGTTTTCATGTGCTTTCATAGGGACTCTAAAGTAGAGATCTCATTCTCTGAGCCAATACGGGAGAGACCCAGTTCTCCGACGAGGAGACTCTTTCGGGTTCCATTCTCCAACGATCATGGACTCCGATGAGGATGTCTCTACGACTTTTCCAGTTCATCCCATTCAGAAATGGAGCAGTTGTCCACATTATTATGGCGGGCCAGAGTTCTCCAAGTGGAGACTCACTTTCAGTTGCAGTGACTCTGATATGCGCAGTACAGAGCACATGCTCTCCGACGAGGAGATTCAGTTTGACTCAGTCCAACTCGTTTGTTCCTCCTCACCTGCACGGTATGAGAAGCAGCGTCCTCAACAATACTCGACAGTTGTGCGCGTTGAGTTGATATTGTCTGTAGTGTCTTATATTGTAAGTTTGAGATATTTCTTTCTGTTTGTCCAAGCTGAGCATTGCATGCTCCAGCTTGAGGGGGTGTTAGAGTATGCATCATTTATCATGTATGACGGGTAAATGGATCCTTCCAAGATCCATGATGTTTAGTCCCACATCTACCAATGGTGGGATTTGGAGGGTCTGTGGAGGCTACATAAGAAGCTCTAGACCTCTTGTATCATACGAGAAAGTACAATGCATAAATCGGCCCTTTAAGGCGATCTCCTGAGGTTTCATCTTGTTCCTTAAGGAGTAGGATTCTACGTTAAATCTCATTGTTCTATAATGTCTTATTCTTTATTTCTCATATTCGCTTCCGCATTTCTATTTTCTAACACCCTCCAACTACCTTCTCCTTCACTACGGTTGAGCGACCATCTTGATACCAACCACACCCGCATCCCAAAAGCCACCTAGCCATCGTCAAGAAACCTTCCTCCAACTCCAGCAACCGAAACACGACCTCCCAAATGGTTCTGTGCAATTCTTTTGGCCACAGACCAGTCAGACTGACGAATTCGCTTTCCGCCGCTCCTCACTCCTCACCGAGGAGGACGATTTGACTATCAACATCGATTCAAAATCTAAACAAATTTCCTTTAAAAGTTCAAAAAAATAGCGTGTACCATCGAAATCGTCCTCCTCGGTGAGGAGTGGGAAGTCGAGCCAAGTCTCGGGATGCATCGAGATGTTCCTCGCGAACACCATCACCTCCTCCGTCACCCCCACCGCCCCTCCCCCAATCTCCACCTCATCATCCTCGTCCTCGTCCTCCTCCTCCCCGAAGGGCAGCAGACTGGACGCGATCTTAGAGATCTCCTCGACGGCCTTGTTGCTGGATAGGATCGAGATTCCGGAGCGAAATCGACCACCGATCTCCGCGAAATCGCTCCGGATCCCGGCAAATCTGGGGGAGTCGGGGGGGTCGGGGTGCGGCGGGGACGACTGGGGAGGAGGGGCAAGGAAGGAGGCGACGCCCCATAGCTGCTTCGTTAGGGTTTGCTTGAGCTCGGAGAGGTCCTCCTTGACTCCGCGGCCGTGGGAGGGGGACTGGTCATCGTCGCCGTCGCTGTCGTTGTCGTGTGGCGGTGGGGCGGAGGGGTCGGGGTCGGGGTCGAGGCGGAGGGAGTTGGCGAGGGAGCGAGCGAACCACGACATGGGGGAGTACTGGTACTGGAGTTGGATGGGGGAGGTGAGGGGATCGGGGTTGCTTTTGGGGTTGGGGGTATTCGATGCGTGGGGGAGTGGGGACGACGGAGGGGATTCTGACGTGGCGGGACGACGTTGCGTGCTTTCTTCGTGGGCTGGATATGGGTCCCACTGTGGATGGCACCTTCATTGGAAATTTTGCGTTTGGAGAAATAAACTCGATCGCCTCAAAGAGTATCCCCTCAAATAGGGAGGAAATGGGAATTGTGGACCTAGTGGAGTTATGGTTACATGAGATCTGTTGGAGAAGTCCTCTTGTGGAGGTAGTAGAAATTAGGGTGGAGCATTGGGCTCGATCTGGTCCAATCCGGAAAATGTCGATTCGAGCCTGTCAATTTTCTGTGAGCTTTGGGTCGGGTCGAGGCCCGTTTTTTTCAGCAAACTGAGGATCCGGGCCTGGCCCAAGACCCGCGGGATCGGGCTCGGGTTCGGATCGGGCTCAACCCGTACTTATTTTGATTACATAAAGTTACACTTTGATTCCAATTTATTGTTATGGTATAATTCATCCATAAGACATGAATATTAGATGCATTGTTACGATATAATATTATTATTGATGGATGAAGGAAATATTGGATGTATTGTAACTATAAATCTGTGTCCCCTAATTTAGTTCTAATATGATATTTTGAAATATGGGCCCGGACCCGGGTCATTTTTACTTCGGGCTCGGGCCCGGTCCAGCCCGAGCATAATATTTTTGAAAAATGAGGACCCGAGTCCGACCTATTTGTACATCAGGTTCGGGCCGGACTCGGGCTTTTGCGGGTCAGGTCAGGGCCGATCCGACCCAATGCTCCACCCTAGTAGAAAGTTTGGCCTTCTCTCTCAAATAATTATAATTTTCCTCTTTCTTCGAACTTTTGTTTCTCGCTCCACATCAGTGCAATCATTGTCTTGTTGTGGTTGGGTTGGAATCTACCCCCTCTCCTTCGTTCTACTCAATGTTTTTTCAAAATCAAATCAGAGATTGAATAGGAGATCTCATAAAAAAAGTTGAATCGAGTTGGATCATTGAATCAAACTAGTCCAATCGTATTATGATATCATTATTATTCAAAAGAGATTAAATCGAGCCGGTAAGGGAAATGTTAAATCGTGTAACTATATCTGAATGAATTGAAGTACATACAAAATACATAATCAAACACTCTTAAAATAAATATAAAATAAATAAACAATGTAAATATCCTACTTTATATATAATATTTTCTTGAATAATGTTATTCATATATATATATATAATATTTGGACTAAATACTCCAGGACAGTAATAGGTTAAGTATATTTATCGTCCAATTCTTTTACTAATTTGAATTGTGGTTGAGTGTTCAATTTCGAATGAATCGGGTTAAACCGGGTTGCTAATAGTCAATTGGACTGGTGGTTGAACCAAAATTTCATCAATTTGAGCAGAACCGTCAAAATCAATCAATCGATCCAGGTTCATTTCACCTGTCGAACTGGTCGAACCGGCATGTCCAGTCCAATTTTAATAATCTTGGTTCTAGCTAAGTACGCACGCAAAACAAATATTAAATATGTTGCACCTAAAAATTGAAGTCTATTCATAAATCGTAGCTTGGCCTCAGATGTTTATGTATGGATTGTGATAGTCCAGCCGTCGTCATGGGAGAGCACAAATGTGGTCGTTGGAAGCTTCACACATGCGTTCATAAATTTATAGCGAGAGAAGCATGACCTATTTACATGTGAGCAGTACGAGAAAAAAAATCAAAAATACTATAGTAAGGTGGTGTGATTGTAGAAATATTTCATATCGAGTATCATAGAAGTGAAGCTGACATGGTAAGCTATTTTATGAAAGTGCTCGAGCTAGTTCTCGAAATTTTCCTGTATAGATATTAATGAGGGGAGAATAATCACTCCAAGAGATGAGCATGTATGTATGTTAAGATCCGATTGTGAGGCGTCGCGATTAGTGATATTAGAAATTGGACTATATATGAACTTAAGTATTTATACCAGTGTTAAAATAGGGTAGGAAAACACTCTATATGTATAAGTGTAAAGTCCGAAAACCAGCTTTTATAAATCATATCATTGATGGTTGTTATCTGGTGTGCTCCTTTGAGATCATGTAATATCAGTTATGCCTCTTCTTTTTTTGGAATATCAGTTGTATCCCAGATTTTTTGCCATTATATCAGTTGTGACCCTCAGGTTAGTTATCGTACATCTGCATCCCAAGCGAGTGTTATCTTTTGGAACACATTAGTCATAACATTGAATAGATAGAAAGTACATCATGCATCCTTTGCCCCCTCCTCCACTGCCATCGTCCTCCTCCTCCGACCCTCCTCCTCCAACCCTCTCCTTTGCCACCGATCCCTCCTCCTCCTCCAGCCCCGCCATCCTTCCCTTCTTCTCTTCGTGTTTTGCGACTGCAACAAGAAACTGAGCACATGGCGGCACAGCTAGGACTCTGGGATAGGCGAGGACTCTAGGTAGGAGGCTCCATGCGGGCGACTCTGAGAGTGGGTGGCTCCAGGCTAGAGGCTCCGAGTGTGGGTGGCTCCAAGCGTGAGGCTCCAAACATGTGAGGGCGCAGGGCTGATCCAACCAAGGCTACACGCAAGAATCTAGTGTGTGGCTAGGACTCAAGAGCCCCCTTTTCTTTTCTTACATCAAGATCTGCAACTCCAAACTTGCGGATGTATAGAGGAAGAAGATGGCACAAGACGGGGAAGAAGAAACCTGGGAAAGAATATGATTAGTGGGTGGTAGTACTCCAGTAGAACATCGGGTTTGCTCCTTCAAGTGGTGTTGCAATAACACCACGATGGTTGAGCAACCATCGGGCTTTAGGGCAGAGGAGGTAGGGACTTGCAGATGATGTGGGGGACGACGAAGGAAGAGGTTGTATGGTGTGGGGCGGAGGAGAAGGGACCGGAGGAGGAGAATGGGGGCAGGGAGTGTTTGGACAGTTATGCCCCTCTTAACCACTCCATGATTTAAAAAAATAATGATTAATTTCAACTCATTACGGCTAAAATAGAAGGACATAAGTGATAGAATGACAAGAAGTCGTGGGCACAATTGATATTCCAAAAAAGGGAGAGACATAACTTGTAACACCCCAACCCCCAAACATAGTGCCACATCTAAAACTCACGAAGTGTGGGTGTGGTTTATAAGTGGTGGGGATTACTACTTGATAACTTGGGTTTAAGCATTTTGGATGGTTGTCAACGGATCCATTTGGGCTCGAACCCAACAAGTTGTCAGGGCCAGTTTTCCTCGATAACGGACCGGAGACCTAAGCCCGGGACGTTACAAAATGGTATCAGAGCAGGGTTCCCTCTGATAGTGGAAAGGGCTACTCGAGAGGTGGAGCCACCCCTACAAAGAGATAGGAAGAAATTGCTACTCGGAGCGCGCAACCGCCACTGTCACTGAGAATAAGTGATGGGTCATATCGTAACGAGGACGTTGCAGATATAAGTGGGGGAAGTTGTAACACCCCAACCCCCAAACATGTGCCACATCTAAAACTCACGAAGTGTGGGTGTGGTTTATAAGTGGTGGGGATTACTATTTGACAACTTGGGCTTAACCATTTTGGGTGGTTGTCAACGGATCCATTTAGACCCGAACCCAACAAGTTGTCAGGGCCAGTTTTCCTCGATAACGGACCGAGGACCTAAGCCTGAGACGTTACATAACTGATATTGCAATATCTCCGAGGACGCAGCTATAAAAATCATATCATTTATATATCATTGGATTTTAATTGATGAGGTAAATATAATTTTTATGCTAACTGGACTTAGTATGAAATCAATATGAAGATTATCAATTTATCAAAATAGTTTACTAGAAATTTAATCGAACTAGTTCAAAATCAACATTCGATCCAACTATCTGATGGTGGCGTGTTTAAAATCATTGTATAATGAGAACTTTCCAACAACACTAAGCTTGCTCAATCAAATATTGAACACAGATAATATCTGATTCTTGAAATTAAATGGCTTTTCAAAGTATGAGTCATTCGCCATATTTTAGCCATTAATATTTAAAGACAAAATATATATTCACTCAAAACCCCACCAAGACAGAATGACGTGGAATCATGGAAGCACGCATTCAAAACAATTTCACCAAGAGATACAATAAGATAAAAGGAAACCAATCACGGTAAAATAGTTGTAATTAGATGTACAAATAATAAGAAGCAATTTAGCATAGTTTAATAAGATTTTGCAATGCAATATCGTTGTAAACTTTTTAATGCAATATCGTTGTGACACTCAAAACCAACTCAATTAAAAGAAATTTATAAAATCAATTCAAAACGATGAGCTTTGGACAGTCAAGTATAGTTTAAAGTTGGATGAGCATTAGACTGAGACGGTCAGCCCCATGAAATCCGTCCCCAATCGACATTGGCCCGGGCTTGAGCCGACATTCTTGGCTCATTTTTAAATTGGGCTGGGTTCGGGCTTGGCTCGACCTAGCCCATCTGTCTCGACAGCCTGACCCGTTCTGAGCCCAAAACAGGGCCCAATGGAGATGCTTGATTTAAAATACACTCAGCATGTCAGGTTGGCCATCCAAGATCTAAATGCTGATAACGTTCTTTTTTTTCACTAATAGGATTCAAACCCTGGTCTTTTAAAGTGTGAGTCACTGCTTCTACCATCATACCATTATAGGGGTTCTGCCATTAGCATCTCAGCCATGCAATTTTATCCCAGTTTTAATGAGAAAAAAAGGTCTGGTCAGTGGCTCTTGTCCTAATAGACTTACAGGGAAATTGTGCAGGAGTGTGACAATTTGAGAGCACTTGCACAACCTCGTCTTGCACTTTCTACTGTGGTTGATAGTAAAATTGGAAAGGCAGCACTTCTCCAAATTGATAGTTTCTATTTTTTAGGGATTACTTTTAATATAATAATACGGGTGCCAATTTGATTTTTTTGTATTTGTACATATGTATTACATCATACATGTCCACGTTTTCAGAAGATTACACCAGTTCCCCCACCAAATCTGCTCCATTTACACATTTTCTCCCTCTATTACCTTTATGTGATTAACAATATTATATATAACAACCACTACAAAAAATAAGCTATAGTGACGATTTTGAAAAAAAATCCGTCACTAAATTAGCCGTGGTTAAATATATAATGACGATATTATTCGTTGCGAAATGAGTTTTCGTACTCAAAATTAGCAACGAATATCATATCTGTCGTTATATCATTAGCAACGGTCCACATAGCGTTGTTATTTTTCAAAATTTTAATTAATCATCGCTAAATTTTGAACTAAAAAAATAGCGACGATTAGTTGGTATTTTGAAAAATAGCAACGGATAAGCGTTGCTATGTGGACCGTTGTTAATGATATAACGATAGATATTCGTTGCTAATTTTGAATACGAAAACTCATTTCGTAACAAATAATATCGTCATTACATATTTAACAATGGCTAATTTAGTGACGGATTTTTCAAAACCGTCATTATAGCTCAATTTTGTTGTAGTGAACGTCGTAAAATTGTAACCTTTGCGATATATTTCCTGATTTTGAGCCATACTTTGCCATAAAAATGTAAAGTTACATATCATTACACCCAAAAACAAACAATCAAAACAAGCAGCTTCTCATCTGGCTTGATGATTCAAAGCCTTCCCAGTTTGCGTCGCCCCGCCGCTTTTGTTTGGATAGAGTGATCCTGGCTATCTTCTTACATACAACCAAAGCAAATCCAACAACAAAAAAATATTTAGCTTTCAGCCAAAAGGAAGAAATAAACATTGGAGACAAGTTTATGGGTCAAGAGTTTTATTTATTTTTCTTCATTCAAAGACTGGGCTTCCAAGACAAATTCAATATCTATAGCAATCTTTTAGTTAAGGAGCTCATTATCCTCAGAGGCTCTCTGGCATCTCACCCTCCAGATAAACCACTAAGTTGAGCCCTGCTTCATCTTCATTTCCTAGATTGGATGCATATGTTCTTTTCCTCCTTTATACCAAAAATAACTCTAAGATTAGATGAAACACTATTAGATTGAGTATTCAAAAATTTTCCTTGGTCTATTGCAGTTCTTTGTTAAGAGAAGCACATGCCATGTGGCTCAAAGCTTTTAACCAGTTATTTGTAGTCTTGAGAGCTGAAAGCCCTTCCAAATTGAGCATGATTTGTTTTTTTTTTTTTGCCAGATTCCAAAGGTGAGAAAATTACTCCATGGGATTTGATCCACTGTCTATCCTATCATGTTTGTATTTATTTTTCCAGAATTGGTTTTCCTAGAGAAAACATTTCCCAACTGCTTTAAGCCCTCCTTGAAAGTTCTCCAGGTGATTGAATCCATCCTACTTGATTTTACATCAACTGATGTTTCCTTACCCCTCCAATACCTTGCCTTTAACAAGGATGATGGCATTACTTTTCTATTTTCCAATAATTGTGTAACGTCCCGGGCTTAGGTCCCCCGGTCCGTTATTGATGAAAACTGGCCCTAACAACTTGTTGGGTTCATGTCCAAATGGACCCGTTGACAACCACCCAAAATGCTTAAGCCCAAGTTGTCAAGTAGTAATCCCCACCACTTATAAACCACTACACTTTGTGAGTTTTTCATGTGGTACTATGTTTGGGTTGGGGTGTTACAAATTGTATCATGTATTTCGAGAGCAAAGAGTTGTTGAAACTCTTCGAGTCCAAAATACCCCACCTATCATTTGCCCCTTGGCTGTCAAACATTTCCATACGAGGATTTGTACAGCCCTCAACTCATCACTAGTGTCTATGTTTTAGACAGTGAATGGTAGTTTTTTGTCATTTATCTGCAAACCCGCGGTTATCGAAAATATTTTTTTTATGTAGAGGCAAGATTTTTCAGAGATCATCTGTAAAATTGCATATTGTTGTCTTGAATATCAGATCGTCCGATAGAAAAGGCGTCAATTTTCTCAAGAGCCCCTTATTTTGATAGCATGATGTCTGACACCGATAACAAGTGAATAAACAACAAGTTTGATGAAATTGGGATTAGAGTTTTCTGTGTGGCTAATAGGCTCCCTAACCCTCTTTATATAACCAGAGGATTAGGGTTAGGGTTTTACAAAGGAGACACACATTAGGGCTAATACCCAAAAATACCCTTTACAGCTCACACCCTTCTACACTCCCATTCAAGCTGGAGCATATAGATCATACATGCTCAGCTTGTTACAACATTTCTCGAATTGGGCTCGTGCTAGCGGCTTTGTGAATATATCTGCAGCTTGCTCAGTAGATAAAACGCCTTGTGTACGTAATAGCCCTTTTTGTATGAGATCTCTTGTATAGTGACAATCGATTTCCACATGTTTTGTTCGTTCATGAAACACGGGGTTGTTTGCAATGTACATTGCTGCTTGATTGTCACATCTTAGTTCCATAGTGTCCTTGGATTTGATGTGAAGGTCAGCTAGTACGGACTTGATCCACATGAGTTCTGCTGCTGCTTGTGCCATGGCTCTATATTCGCTTTCAGCACTTGATCGTGACACCACTGCTTGCTTCTTGCTCTTCCATGTGATTAGATTTCCTCCCAGAAATGTGCAAAATCTTGTGGTAGACTTTCTATCTTGCAAGCATCCTCCATAGTCTGCATCAGAATATGCTACAAGATTGAGGTTGCCGTCCTTGTGAAATAGTAGTCCTTTTCCAGGGGACTGCTTGATGTATCGAAGGATCATCATGCAAGCCTCGAAGTGATTCAGAGTGGGAGAATCCATAAACTGGCTTAGTCTTCCTACTGCTAGAGCAATATCTGGACGAGTGATAGTTAGATAGAGCAGTTTGCCAATTAAGCGTATGTATCTTTCTGCATCCTCTGCTGTTCCTTCCTCGAAAATTCGTCCTTTAGGGTCCATAGGGATCTGCGCCGGCTTACACCCCAGCATCCCCGTTTATGTTAGCAGATCAATGGCATATTTCCGTTGAGACATAACCAATCCATGCCTCGATCTAGATATCTCAATCACTAAGAAATATCGCAGTGGTCCCAACTCCTTAATTACAAATTGTTCTGCAAGATGCTTCTTTACTCTGACTATCTCTTCATGATCATCTCCTGTGAGAATGATGTCATCAACGTACACCAGCATTGCTACTGTGCCCTTCGAGCTCTTTTTTGTGAACAAGGAGTGATCAGATGACGATCTTGTGAATCCAATTACATGTAAAGATTTAGACAGCTTGTAAAACCAGGCACGAGGACTCTGTTTTAGTCCGTAAATTGCCTTGTGCAAAAGGCATACCTTCTTACACTCCCCTTGTCGCTCGAATCCAGGTGGTTGTTGCATATAGACAACCTCATGAAGATCACCATATAGGAAAGCATTCTTGACGTCCAGCTGATGTAAAGGCCAATCCAGCTGAACTGCGAGAGCAATGAGAATTCGTATCGTGGATAGTCGGGCAACTGGTGAAAAAGTATCAAAGAAATCAATGCCATATGTTTGTGTAAACCCTTTTGCAACCAAGCGAGCTTTGTAGCGCGCAATAGAGCCGTCTGGATGGTATTTAACAGTGAAGACCCATTTGGAGCCGACGATTCGACTATTTGCAGGAGGATCCACTAGTGTCCAAGTACTTCTTGATTGTAGAGCTGACATCTCTTCTTGCATCGCTTGACACCAGCGGGGATCAGTTAGTGCATCAAGATGGTTTGTTGGGATGGTAGTGCTAGAGACAGCCCTTGCGAAATTCTTATAAGCTGGAGTCAGTCTGGAGAGAGACACTGCTGCAGAGATTGGGTGCTTAGTACGATACACAGATGGACATTGCCATGTTGAGCGGCGTTGAGCTATTGGGAGATCCACCATGTTATCTGTATTAACATTAGTTTCCAAGTCTTGAGTGGGAGAGCATACCTGTGGAGGTGGCACTGACTCAGAAGGGGGGTCTGGAGATTGTTGAGGAGTTGGAACTGGGACGTGTATAGTGGGGGCTTGTCCGTCGATGGGTGGTAGGGAAATATTGGTGGTGGATGCAGAAAAATAGGGTATTGACTCGAAGAAGGTGACATCTGCACTTACAAAATGTTTACGTAGTTTTGTATCAAAACATCTATAGCCTTTTTGATTCGGAGCATAGCCTAAAAAGACACATTTGACAGCTCGTGCAGCAAGCTTATCTCTGCCGGGTGTATGTAGATGAACGAATGCAGTACACCCAAAAACCCTTGGCTGAATAGGATAAATAGGTTTGCCTGGAAAAAGAATCTCAATTGGGATTTGTTCATTTAGACTTGTAGATGGCATTCTGTTGATGAGGAATGTTGCGGTTAGGACAGCATCACCCCAATAAAGTGACGGGACATGATAATCAAGAAGTATTGCACGAGCAGTATCTAGAATATGGCGATGTTTTCGTTCGGCGACACCGTTCTGTTGAGAGGTATGGGGACATGTGGTTTGGTGCACAATACCATGACTGGACAAGAGATTTTGGAAGTCATGAGACCTGAATTCTTGGCCATTGTCGGATCGGAAATTTTTGATAGTACGCTCGAATTGAGTTTTTATTGTAGTGACGTATTGAGTAATGAATTTGATAGCATCCAACTTATTTTTCAAAAGAAATATCCATGTGACTCTAGAAAAATCATCGACAAGAATAAGATAATATCGAAGACCCAGACGATCAGGTACCTACTAGGACCCCAAATGTCCATGTGAACAAGATCAAAAATAGTGGTAGAATGTTGGTTACCAGAGAGTGGAAATGTAGCACGATGATGCTTCCCAACCTGACAAGCTTCGCAAGTGATAGTAATTGAGGGTGATAATTGTGGTAGAAGACGACGAAGCTTGTGAGAAGAAGGATGACCTAAACGTTGATGCCAAAGAGTGGTGGACAGCTGGCTTGGAGAATTTCCAGAATATGCAACCTCGGTGGAGGACTGTTCAAGATGGTAGACGCCCCCTTCTTCACGGCCCGTACCAATCATCCTCCCAGTCAGTATGTCCTAAAAAACACAAGTAGCAGCGTCAAAAATTGCACGACAGTGACGATCCTTACACATTTGGCTGACCGAGAGCAGACTATGTGGGAAATTCGGAACCAATAGAACATTATTCAGTTCTATTGTAGGACTAAGACGCACATCCCCAACACCTTTAACAGGTGATGATCGACCATCAGCGACTTGAACTGTTTTCCCTTTCTGAGTTGGACGAAGTTGTCGGAGAAGGCGTTGATCTCCACACAAATGGGTGGATGCCCCCGTATCAATAAGCCATTCGGAGTGATTATGATGGCTTACAGAGGCAATAACGGTACCTGTTTGGGCGATGGCGGCGATATCTCTGGAGCTTGTTGCTTCGTCGGGGCGCATCTGCGATAGTCGCTGCATGAGATCCTCAAAATCTCTTCTAGGGATTTCAATTGAACCCCCGTCGCTGTCTGTAGTAGCGACTCGGGCTGATGGTACAGGACATCCGTGTTTGCTGTAGCACACAGCCTCAGTATGCCCTAATTTGTGACAGAAGGAGCATTGTATTGGTGGTCGACCTCATCCTTGCAAGTGGCGTCCGCGCCCGCGATCCCTGTATTGACCTCTAAATCCTCGGCCAGAAGCAGCAAGAGTCGTCGTTTGGCTCAAGGTCTCTGTAGAAAGAATTGGAGAAGTTGGCATTCGACACAACGTATTATAAGCTTCCTCCATAGTAGGAAGAGTAGTAGATGTGATTATCTGATCACGAGTGGCTGCAAATGTTTGGTCCAATCCGCCCAGGAAGACCATAGTCGCCATATCCTGTCGATGTTGTCGTTGTGTTGGACATGTGCATATAGGAGCACATACATTGTAACTGGAAACCAGGGATTTGAGGGCCGAGAAATACTCTGATAATGGTCGGCCATTCTGACGCGTATGCATCAACTCATAAAATGATTGATACATTTTGGTGGAATTTTTATCCTGACCATAGGTTGCCAACAAGGATTTCCACATGTCATGCGCGCTTTCATAGTAGACCAATTCTTGGGCAATCCTGTCAATGACGCTGACCATAAGCCATGAGCTTACCATGCCGTTATCTTTAACCCATGTAGCGTATTTACCAACCTTGGAGGTTGGCTCTGCTTCAAGAAGGATGTGTTCTTTGTCATAGCCTCGAGCAATCATTAAGAAAATTCGAGACCACATCGAATAGTTTGTGGCATCCAACTTTGGAATTGATCCAAACGATGGCAATTTTGAATGACTGCCGCCATCGATTTTTGCTTCGGATGCCATAATTGCGTCTGTCGTCAACCTTCAACAAGGTCCTTTCGCACTATGATTTCCCTGTTGCCACCTATTTCTGTCTCTCTTCTTCTTTCTTTTTTTTTGTTACAGCATTCAAGAATACATATTACATATAAGAAGCGATATCAATAGAAGATTGCAACGTCGGGACTACTGTCATGGGGCAGTAGTACACGGAGCATGAATGGATCGCGTCGGGGCTGGAGCACGTCGGCATGATTGGAGCACACGGCTGGAGCACGTCGAAGGCGGGGATGTGCCAGTTACGCCTGAAGCGGATTGCGCCTGCACGGACCTGGAGCGAAGTCTGGCCGTGATAGAGGAAGGGCGATTGGGACGCGGGGATGGGGCAACAGAGCCGCGTGGGGAATGGAGCGCGGGGCGATATGGCGACAGAGGTACTGGGAGAGGCGAGAGGTACTGCTTGAGGTAGACAGGGGGGCGATGGAGGTCGACAGGGGGGCGATGGATTCGCGGGGGGCGATGGGTCGCGGGGGGAGGGCTTCAGGGCGCGAGGTAAATAGGGGCGATGAGGGTCGCGGGGGGAGGGCGTCAGGGCGCGGGGGGCGATGGGTCGCGGGGGGGCGATGGGGATCGCAGGGGGCGATGGGTCGCGGGGGCGATGGGTCGATGAGGATCACGGGGGGCGATGAGGATCACGGGGGGCGATGGGTCGCGGGGGGAGGGCGTCAGGGCGCGGGGGGCGATGGGTCGAGGGGGGGCGAGCGTCGGGGCGAGGGAGTCAGGGCGCGAGGTAAACAAAGGCGATGAGGGTCGATGGGTTGCTGGGGGGCGATGGGCGGTGGAAGGCGAGCGTCGGGGCGGGGGCGATGAGGGCACAAGGGTGAGGGCGATGGGTCGCGGGGGCGATGGGGGGGGTCGCTGGGGGGCGATGGGTCGCGGGGGAGGAGGGGGGGCGATGGGTCGGGGCGAGGGCGATGATGGGAGGGGACGGGGAGGCGACGCTCCAATCGAGAGAGGGAGGAGGGGGTGGGCGGTACGGATCCCTAGGTCAGAAACCTAGGGCTCTGATACCATGATGAAATTGGGATTAGAGTTTTATGTGTGTCTATTAGGCTCCCTAACCCTCTTTATATAACCAGAGGATTAGGGTTAGGGTTTTACAAAGGAGACACATTAGGGCTAATACCCAAAAATACCCTTTACAGATCACACCCTTCTACAAAGTTGATAACGGATCTCCTTGATGAACTATACTCTCATGTTTAAAAAAGCTAATCGAAGCTCCATTTATTCCTCGATAGTGAGTAAGCAGGCATGTGAACGTTCTTTACTGACAAAGAGCACAATAGTCAAGAATCCTTTGTAATTTAACTTGTAACGCAATAATAAAAAGAAGGATTTTGTTACCTACTTCTGTTAACTTTCAAATGGCACCAATCTACTTTTATTCATGTTCAACTTGGATGATAAATGACCCCCAAAACCGTTTACAGATCAAGAACACAAAGAACATAATTCTTCTCGATATTTTGGCAGAACATCCCCTTATATCAAGTGATATTTCAAAGAAAATTTTGATAAAGTTTCCATTTATATCATATGATATTTCAAAGAGTACAATATCTCCTCTTGTAAAAAGTGATGTTCGAAAAAAAAAAGAAAAAACGGGGCTTTTAAATAAATGAATTGAAAAGAATAAACTACGAAGAATCTGTACGCCTCACATCATAAGTGATTGAAGCATGTCAATAATTACATGTTCACTGATGGCAGGGCCACCCTCACCTAAGCAGGGTGTTATTCATGCTTTTGCATCACATGACAACACTATTATTGTCATATAACTAAGAATCAACATGTCTCATAACATGGATGGGTGAAACAAGTGAAGGATTACAAGTTCACCAACAACAGAGGCACCCTTAGCTAAGTAGGGCTATGGATCTCACTTGCATGCTAATACTAATATATGAAAGAAGAAGAACTTGAAAAGCAAGCTCAATTTGAATCTTATTATCTTCTAACCCAAGCTAACTAGGAGAGGATCACATCTTTCCCTTTTTCCTCTTCTTCCCAGCAGCACTTCGGTTACGCTTCTCCACTGTCTTCTTCTCCATTTATCAACCTTAGCTAGAGGGCGGCGTGTATGGAATGGATGGGTAGAGAATGAAAGGGTGGATAGTATTTATATGCCTCCAATATGCTTAACTCATCATCCCACTTATTGCCCAGTCATCGTGATAGACGAATCACGCATTGCTTGATATGTAGGACGATTTCAGTCATCGACCACATCATCGTGAAAACCGTGCGCTATCTCCCCTCATGGTTTTTCTCGTGTCAATCATGAAGATGATTCTTTTGCTGCTTATGTTTAATTAATGTAATCACTGTCAACTAGTGTCAATGATAGTCGATTGTTCTTAACTGCAATTAGCATTCACTAATCTATGATTAACAATTTCTATCATGTTGACAATATTAATCATTAATAGTCTCCTTAATCATGATTAATTATTACTAAATGACGATGAGTAATAGTTAATACTTGATTTACAGATCTCAACCTGCCTTACTTCAAAAAAATGACAATTCCTAATGGCCTCTGATTGTCACGAAACAAGCTCCGTTGTATTCATCTTGTTAGATCATAATAAGGACATGTAGTATTAGATCCGAAAAGTTGATTTCAATGCTTTCCATTTTTTGGCCATAATTTTTCCAATTCTACCTCCAAACTCGATGAATCGAGGAGGATGGCATACTCCAACAATTTCGAGTGATGATGAGCGTGGTCAGGTGGCGAGGTCCAAGAATGGTGATAACATTCTTGTAGCAGTTTTTGAGGTGCCGAAGTTTCTTGGCTTGTGTTGGCCAATAAAGGTGCTATCCACCATGCATCTATGCATACCGTCTGATGAACACACATATACCTTCAGTAGAATCATTTTAGGACCCTTTCTATCTTAGGCTTAGAAAAATACGCATGCACATGCATAGTTTTCTTGATATCTGAAAATGCATGATTAACTTAGGTTTTGGTTCCTTAAGTTCATGTTCATAGCTTATGACATGCTTGGTTATTTTAGGGATATGAGTAGATAACAGATTCTCTTATGAGTATTTGAGTTTAAGGAGCTAATTTACTTTTTTTATAACCCACTAATGTTATTCTTGAGGCGAGTAGTTTGAGAAACTAGAACTTTCTTATCAGCAAAAAATTTCCATTTTCCTTATTAGCATCAATAAAATGTCTTTATAGGATTCTTTTTCTTTAACACCTATTTTACACTTCCTTATTATTTTTCATGCATTAAAAAAAAATTCATCGTATGCCTTTAAAAGTTTAGAGACAGATCCAGTTATCTCTGGCTTCATTTACCACCAGATGTAATTGAGTTATTTCATTAGTTGAATCTCCGATCTTCTTCACTTGAACTTGAGTCAGAATCATCGCGAGTTGATGCAAGGGATTTATTCTTCTCGAGAAATTTCCTCCTCTTGATTTCTTTTGTCTCCTTTTTCTTTTTTCTAAAGTGGGCACGATATTGTCATGTGTTCTATCTTTTTGCAATTTAGATTAATCATTTGTTATCCTTACTCTTTCTTATTTTCCTCCTTTACTTTTATATACTTGTGAAATTGTCAATAGAAAAAGCTCATCTATGTAAATGTTTTTCTATTAAAAGAATTTGTTTTAAAATCTAAAGCTCTACCTTCGTAGATTCTTTTATGCTTCCTCTTTCTCATATTTCTCAAGACTGACTTTGTGTGTCATAAGATTCCAATAAATTCTTCAAGTGTCAGCTTGCTAATATTTCCGGCTTCCTCAATGGCTATAATCTTTGATCACCATTATTCAATGAGAGCTTGCATGATTTTTCTACCTTATCTTCTGTTGAGTATACCTTGCTGAGAACTTTGAGCGAATCCACGATATTAGTGAATCACGTACTTATCTCTTTTATATATTCGCATGGATTCATCTTGACAAGTTCAAAATAATTTTCCAAAATATTGATTTTGGATCTCACGAATTAGTTAGTTCCTTCATGAGTGACTTCGGGATGTCTCTATATCTCATGAGTCATTTCCAGTTGAGGCATCTTGTTAAATTCATCAGTGTATAGGGCATAATAAAGATATTGATCATATCTTTACAACTTTTAACAACTGATATTTTATTGACAGTGGGATATTCTCCACTTTTCTTTGAATACTTTATGAATTTTGAAATCCTTCCATGTAATTATCCAGAGAGAAAGATTGTGAATGATTGCAAATAGATAGCCATCTACTTTTTCCAGTGCATGCATTTGGTTTCATTGAAGGAAGGTTGTCAACTAGTTGAATGACCTTCAACATGATTGTTGACATCTGTTGAGATTATTATTGTAGGTGAGCGATAGTTACTTGCTGATTCACCTGACCTTGAATGCTTTGAGACTATAAAAGCTAGGGGTGGGGGAAGTTGGACAGTTTTTATGTAGAATATGGTCAATTTAAACAAAATAGCTTGGAGAATAAAAATCACAACAAGCAGAACCACAATGAACAGAGATTATAGCATACAAATAGGTAGCCCACTTTCAGGCTATGTCTTGCGCCTAAGCTTGATTACACATGGCTTACAAACACTCGTATATAAGAACTATTTCTAGTGTAGCCCAAACCATTTACAAAGCACACAACTTCCTAATATACAAGAAGAGAGGTTTTCACATAGAACACCTTATGAGGTATGCAACCTCAACAACATTTATCTTCTTAGATTGTTGAGGCTATAAGGAGTAGCCATCATGTGCTCTATTCTGAGTAGACTCCATCTTTGTGACTGTAGTTAACCATCTCCTTCATGGAGTTGAAGGTCAAAAAGTTAATATTTTCTTGCGCGTTGTCATGTAACATAATCATGTAATTTATGGATGAACTTCTGCAAGTTCACAATAGGGTAGGTTGTGGTGGCTAGTGAATGGTGAAAAAACTCAGAATAGAGATCATATGTTCATTGTCCACCATGGACTCTTGATTCAGCTCGACAAATTATCTACTTCATTCCTCTACCCAATAATCATGGTAGAGTTGATTGCAGAACTTATCCACTACATCCCTTGTATTGAGCTCCTTTAGATGCTCCCTAGTAGCATATCACTAATGCTCGATGTAGCCATCTAATGAAAACTTGAAAAAAGTAAACCAATAGTCCAGGCATGTGTATCATCCTCACTACCTTGGATATATACATGGTATATCCATAGTTTGACTTCATCAAGCATAGTTGTGTCGAAAGAACTAGGGCACCTAGCCCTTAGAATGCTAGATAAGTCATTAGGTGCTTCTAGAGACTCTATATCCACGAATCCTTTTGTTTCCGAAGGCATATGAGTATGTGCACCCTCTTTATGAGAGGGATGATAAGAAGAGTCATCGTGTTGTTGTATGATCTCTGCTCAATGACTTTCTTATGTTGTTATATATCCTGCATAGTTTAGACTAGTGTAATCAACTGTTGTACCACATCGTGATTGTTGCGATTATTTGTATTAGTTACTTTCTATGTCCTGTTTATGTTATTTACCCATAGAGCTTTTCTCCTATATAAGAGAGCTCTATGGCTGAGAATAAATTATCTTTTCATTCTCTAATTCCACATGGTATCAGAGCGACGGTCCTAGACTGGAGCCTGTGCCCTAAATCCGTGCCCCACTAAAAGCCCTGCCGCCGTCGCCGATGGTCCAGAGCCCTGGCGTCGCCGCCATCGTGCTCCTTCCTCCCTTGTGCTCCCTCGCTCGTCGTGCGTGGCCGTGTGCCTATCCCGCGCTTGTGCCATATCGCGCGACTGTGTCCCTATCGCGCGCATCTCTTGCGTGCTTGGTTGTGCCCTAGCGCGCACATCTTGTGTCCCACGCGCTCTCTCGAGGAAGGTTACAACCTAGGTCTTCAGAGACACTTTCGTGATATGGAAGGGATTGTGGTATGATTCTACCTCCACAATTACCTTCACATATGTCCGCGTAGACATTCTTGTCAACAACGTGTAACCCCTGTCTATAGAAAAGTGGTGTTGTCATGTCGGACAACAAGACAGATCTTCCATCCCTGGGTGCCTTTAAAGGTCCAGCACCCATGGTGAAGATGGATGGAACGAATTATGAACTGTGGGCCATGCAGTTCATGAGTTTGATGCAGTGCAATGGCAAGAAGCATATCCTCACATAAGAGGAACCTGTTGATAAGACTTGGGTTAATGCCTCATGGGAGGCAGACGATGCCTATGCACGTGTGTGGTTATCTGGCACGGTATCCATGGATATAGCCAATGACATCCCTGAATCAGCCCACAACAAAGGATATGTGGGATATACTTGCTGATACATATTCTCCTGCAAAGAATGAATCGAGGATTCTGCAGCTTCAACAAGACATCTTTACTTCAAAGCAGAATGGTCGTCCTCTCCATACCATGTATACCTCTTTAAGGGGTATGTTTGAGAAGTTACATAGTTATATTCCATTGACAGCTACATCAAAACAACTCAAAGCATATAGGGACTCAGTGATGACAGGAGTATTTCTAGCAGCACTTGATCATGAGTATGATGCAGCCAGAGCACAGATTTTTACAGAGGCCACCATACCTCCTATGGAGGAGGCATATCGTAGGTTGAGCAGACTCTCCATATCTCCTGGTGGATCTCAAACATCCTCAACCATGGCAGCATCCTGTGGTAGGGGAGGATCTTCACAGTTTCGAGGCCGAGGTGGCTGTGCAGAGGAGGGGGTAGTCGACCCCCTAGGCAGCCATGTACTTACTGTCGCAGAATAGGTCATACTGAGGAAAACATGTTATTCCAAGCATGGGTTTCCTACTACTACAGCTCGTGCTGCCGAACAAACTCAGCAAGAAGGGAATTCTTCCCATGGATCTGATCAGAGGTTTGATGATCTGGTGGCGCGACTTAGAGAGATTATGCCGAGTTATGAATCAGCGGGTTCTTCAAGATCTTCAGAGGTAGCTGCATCAGCCTCAGCATCCGCTTCATGTATAGCATATGCTTTTACTAGTTGCTACAGGGCAAATTTATCAGAATGGATCATGGATTCAGGATCATCTCACCATCTATGTGGTGATCGAAGTCAGTTGAAGTTTTTCCGTCCGTCTCAGACAGGATGATCAATGGTGATAATTGATGGGACACACTCTCCCATTACTGGTCAGGGGGAGGTGCATTTGACCCCTGCATTACGTCTTCAGAATGTCCTTTATGCTCCTGAATTTTCAATGAATTTACTTTCAATTAGTCAAATCACTAAAGATCTACATTGTCGTGCCATATTTGATCAATTTGCTCTTGTGTTTCAGGATATTCTCACGGGCAGGGTGATTGGAACTGGCCGTGAGCAAGGGGTCTCTACAGACTGGTCCATTCTCCTTATGCTGGTGCTGCTTCTCTTCATGCTGGATCCGTTTCTCCTTACACATGGCATCTCCGATTTGGTCATCTTCCTCTGCAGAAGATGGTTCATGTTCTTCCCTCGGATTTCTCCTCGTTCCACCTTTCAATGTGAGGCATGCCAGCTTGGAAAACATCACCGGTCTTCTTTCCAGAGTCGTCAGGGTCCGAGTAGTCATGGTCTGTTTGAGTTGCTTCATTTTTGACATTTGGGGTCTGAATCGTGTCCCAGATCTTCAGGGACACAGGATTTTATCTAGTTGTAGTAGATGAGTTTTCCATATTGTCTTGGGTTTTTCTTCTTAAAAATAAGTCTGATGCTGGTCCTGTCATTCAGTCCTTTATTAATGAAATAAAGAATATTTTCTCTGCTAAAGTTAAGTACATTCGGTCTGATAATACTTTAGAATTTTTTAGTACTCAACTTTCTCAATTCTTTAAGTCTCATGGGATTGTTCATCAAACGTCATGTGCATATACCTCCCAACAGAATGGAGTGGCTGAAAGAAAGCATCGCCACCTTTTGGATGTGACTAGAACTCTCTTGATTCAGAGTCGTGCTCCTCACTCCTATTGGGGAGATGTGGTTTTAACTGCATGTTATCAAGTCAATCATATGCCTTCATCTGTGTTAGGAGAAAAGATCCCGTTCTTGATTGCGTTTCTCGAGACGGATCTTTTCTCCCTTACACCACGAGTCTTTGGGTCGGTCGCATTTGTCCATCAGTTCTCTCCTGGTCTTGACAAGCTCTCTCCTAGAGCTGTTAAATGTGTGTTTGTGGGGTATTCCAAAAACCCAAAAGGGATATCGTTGTTTTGATCCGGTTTGGTGATGGTACTATATCAGTGCTGATGTCACCTTCTTTGAGTCCATTATGTATTTTTTCTCCCACAGGTGACAGACTTACTCCTTCAGAAAATGGAGAAGAGATCTACATGCCTCCTCCTCCGTCATTACCATGCTCTCCTCCATTACCACCACCATCTTCTCTAGCATCACCTACATCAGCACCACCACCACCACCACCGTCACCTGCATTCTTTCCTCAGGTCTACCAGTGACGACCCCCTGCTCCTGCGCCTCTTCCATCATCCGGCATGCCTGAAGTATGTACTGAGCAATTGAGTTCTTTTAATGGCATGGGTGATTTGCATGTTCAGAATGAGGTACAGGGTAGCAATGATATCACTACTCCTCATGTTGATGATTTAGATGTCCTTATTGCTCTTCGGCGACAGAAATGTGCCAGGACGATGAATCCTAAATATGGAATGGACTTCGGTTCTCATGTTTCCTTGGAACGTCTGTCCAAGGATTTTCAGCACTTTGTTGTCGGTCTGTCAGCTATAGAGATACCACGCTCTTATCAGGAGGCACTACAGAGCAGTCAGTGGCGCTTAGCGATGGAGGAGGAAATAGCAGCGTTATGTTCGCGTGGTACGTGGAGTGCAGTCCATCCTCCACCAGGTGCTTCTGTGGTTGGCAGCAAGTGGGTATTTAATGTGAAGCATCGGGCTGATGGTACAGTTGATAGATACAAGGCAAGGTTGGTTGCTCGTGGGTTCACCCAGACATATGGGGTGGACTATCAGGACACGTTTTCCCCAGTGGCACGTCACTCTACCCTACGGATTCTTGTTACTGTTGCCGTGATACGAGATTGGCCTCTTCTTCAGTTGGATGTCAAGAATGCCTTTTTGTATGGTGATTTACAGGAGGAGGTCTACATGCAACAAACCACCTGGGTTTGCTGCTGAAGGGGAGTCTAGTATGGTATGCCGTCTTCATAAGGCTATATATGGCCTTAAGCAGAGTCCGAGGGCTTGGTTTTCAGAAGCTCTCAGATTTAATTAAACAGAAGGGATTTGTTAGATCTACTGCAGATCATACTCTCTTTATAAAGAGAAGCCACCAAGGTTGTGTGGTCATCTTGGTGTATGTGGATGGCATTGTTATCACTGGCAGTGATGAATATGGCATTCAAGCAGTGAAGGATTTCCTTGGACAGCAGTTTGTCACCAAGGACCTGGGGACGCTCCGCTACTTCCTTGGATTGGAATTTGCACGAAATCGGCAAGGTATGGTTATGACACAGAGAAAGTATGTTACTGATCTGTTATCTGAGACAGGTATGACAAGATGTAGACCATTTACTACTCCTATGGATCCCAATGCGAAGCTTTATGATGATGGGTCGAATGAGGTGGACAAGAGACGATATAAAGAACTGGTGGGGAAGCTATTATATGTTACTATTACCAGGCCTGATATATCGTTTGTTGTGAGTAGGGTGAGTCAGTTCATGGAGCAACCCAGGCAGGCTTACATGGATGCAGTTTTTATGATCTTGAGATATCTGAAGTCATCTCCAGGTGCGGGTCTTCTGTTTAGAAGAGATACTTCTCTCTCAGTTACAGGATGTGCGAATGCAGATTATGCTGGGTGTCCTAGTGACAGAAAGTCAACTTCAGGCTTTATTGTGTTCGTTGGCAGTTCACCAGTATCATGGGAGAGCAAGAAACAAACGGTGGTTGCTCGATCTAGTGCGGAATCAGAATATAGGGCAATGGCCCAAGGTAGTACTGAGATGATGTGGGTTAAATCAGTCCTGACTGATTTAACTATTGATGTACCTCTACCTATGCATCTTAAATGTGATAATCAAGCAACTTTGTTTATAGCTAATAATCCAGCTTTTCATGAAAGAACAAAGCACATTTAAGTGGATTGTCACTATACTCGAGATCTGATCCAGAAGGGGCTCATTTCAACGTCACATGTATCATCAGGAGACCAAGTCGCAGATATGTTTACAAAGGCCCTTGCTAGAGGTCCTTTTCACAATTGTTGTTCCAAGCTGCGCATGATTGATATATATGCTCCAGCTTGAGGGGGAGTGTTGCGATATTTGTATTAGTTATTTTCTATATCATGTTTATGTTATTTACCCATAGAGCTTTTCTCCTATATAAGAGAGCTCTAGGGTTGAGAATAAATTATCATTTCATTCTCTAATTCCACAGTGATCACGTGATTATGCAAGAAACACATCATTAGCATGATTTTGTATTTTGAGAGACACTAACCTTATTGGATTAATTATTAGGCTGTTCTCCTCGAAACTCATGTTAGAGTAAGTGGACTTCATAACTACCCATGTTACTAACCCTACTAATGGCCTGATATACAAAAAAAGGAATAAAGTGTTAGGCTCTACCATTTGTAACACCCCATCCGTCTATCCACTGGGACCGACAAAACATGAGCATCGAACCTAAGGTCCAACTCCCATGCGGTATCTGATACTAAACAAATCATCTTCTACATATTAGATTAACATTCCAAACACATAACAAAGAGAAATAATATAATATGAGAAGGAAACCGCAACATTCTCATTAATCGTATTTGTGAGAAACTGTGAAACTGTGTATTATTCTGTGAGGTCTAGGGGTCCTTATATAGGACTAAACCCTAGGGTGCTCAGAGTAGAACTTACATAAGTACCCCTGTGGGGTTACAAAGGGAAACAGTTCATAAGGAAACAATGCATAAGGAAATAGAGATAAATAGAGAAACATCAATATATGGTATTCTCTAACACTCCCCCTCAAGTTGGAGCATATCCATCAATCATGCCCAACTTGGAAGTTATCCATAAAAGACGCTTCTTTGATAGTACTTTAGTGAATAAGTCTGCAAGTTGAAGATCTGTAGAGATATGTGGTGTGACGATCTGCCCTCCTCGTATTGCATCTCGAATGAAGTGACAGTCAACTTCAATGTGCTTCGTTCATTCATGAAAGACTGGATTGGTGGCAGTGTATGTAGCAGACTTGTTATCACAGTATAGCGGTGTAGGAGTGGTAGCTGGGAACCCAAGATCCTGTAGAAAAGATACAAGCCACGTAATCTCACAAACGGCATGGGCCATTGCCCTATATTCTGCCTCTGCACTTGATCTGGAAGCCACGGTTTGTTTCTTACTTCGCCATGTAACAAGGTTACCACCAACAAACATAGCATAGCCTGTAATGGATCGTCTGTCCTCAGGAGAACTGGCGTAATCAGCATCTGCATAAGCAGTGATATCAGTATGACCGTTGACTCTATAGATGAGTCCTCTCCCTGGTGATTCCTTCAAGTATCGAAGGATCAGAAGGACATCTTGCCAATGACTGTAAAGAGGTCTTTCCATGTGGCGGCTGGCTCTGCTTACAGCATAAGATATATCAGACCTAGTGACGGTGAGGTAGATTAGTTTACCCACTAGGCTTCTGTATCGTGTAATGTCTTCAAACTCAGAATCGGCGGATGTAGTATGTTTTCGTACCTCTGCAGGGATGCCAGATGGTTTGCATCCAAGTAAGCCGACTTCCCTAAGAATATCCAAGTAGTATTTTCGTTGTGATAGATGTAACCCTTCAGCAGTGCGTATTACCTCAATACCAAGAAAGTACCGGAGTTGTCCAAGGTCCTTGGTGACAAACACCTTTTGAAGGAATGCCTTGGTCTCTAGAATTCCATTGTCATCATCACCAGTGACCACCATATCATCAACATAGACTGCAAGTATCACAGTACCAGTGGATCGTCGTCTTACGAACACAGAGTGATCAGATGTTGTCTTGTGAAAACCAATAGAGCTAATTTCAGTTGTAAGCCTGTCGAACCAGGCTCGAGGACTCTGCTTTAGGCCATAGATGGCCTTACGAAGTCGGCACACATACTCCCCCTCGACGGAGTAACCCGGCGGTTGCATCATATAGACCTCTTCTTCGAGATCACCATATAAGAAGGCATTCTTGACATCCAGCTGAAAAATTGGCCAATTCTTGTTAGCTGCAACAGAGAGTATTGTGCAAATGGAACCCATCCTAGCAACAGGGTAGAAGGTCTCAAAGTAATCGACCCCCATATGTCTGAGTGAATCCTTTTGCCACAAGTCGTGCCTTAAGTCTGTCAATAGATCCATCTGGAGATTGTTTGGTAGTAAAGACCCATCGGCAAGCAACAAGCTTGATGCCTGTAGGACATGGCACAAGATCCCACGTGCCTCTGGATGTGAGTGCATCCATTTCTTCATTCATGGCCTGTCGCCAACCTACATCTTGGGAGGCACTATGATGATCTTTCGGAATGGAGATAGTCATTAGGGCATCTGCATATTGTTTGTCAGTGGAAGAGAGTCCAGCAGTAGTAGTGAAGTTAGACATAGGATATGAGGTACACTTCCTCTTTTGCTTCCTTAATGCAATCGGCAGGTCTTCTGGATCATCCGGAACAGTAGCGGAGGGGACTGTCGAAGATGGCATATCATCCTGAGGCAGAGGTATGGGTAGAGCGACATCTGGTGGTGAGGTCTGAGAGCGATGGGTGTGGTTAATTGGTGGTGAAGGAAAATCTAGAGAGACATCGGGGACAGTTTGTGTGAAGAAGCTGGTTTGTTCAAAGAAAGTTACATCGGCAGAGATGTAATATCGATTATTAATAGGATAATAACATCTGTAACCTTTTTGAGTGGAGGAATAACCAAGGAAACACACTTGATGGCTCGAGGGGATAATTTGTCTTTGGTGTGAAAATTATGGACGAAGGAGACACACCCAAATATTCGTAGAGGTAGAGGAAAGGGAAGATTATCAGGGTGAAGTAAAGAGAATGGTGTGGATCCTTTAAGAGTAAGAGAGGGAGTCCTGTTGATAAGATGGACTGAAGTGAGAATAGCATCACCCCAGTATGTTTTTGGAACATTCATCTGGGTGAGAAGTGATCGGGCAATATTTAGGAGGTGACGAAGCTTGCGTTCTGCAACCCCATTCTATTGAGAGGTATAAGGACAAGAGGTTTGATGTATTGTTCCATTGGAAGCAAAGAAATCAGAAAGATCTCATTGAGTAAACTCCAAGCATTGTCTGAGCGGAATATTTGAATATTTGATGAAAAATGATTTTTGACATAAGTGAAGAAATCTTTGACAATTTTATTGATTTCTGATCGTTCTTTAATAAGATAGACCCAAGATGACCTGCTATAATCATCCACAAAAATAGTAAAATAGCGGTGTCCACTAATGGTTCAGACAGGACAAGGTCCCCAAACATCACAATGAACTAATGAGAAAGGCATAGTATGACGGGGTTGAGTTCTAGCAGGAAAAGATGCACGATGATGTTTTCCGAACTGACATGCCTCACGCTCGAAGGGTTTAAGCATGGACAGTTCATAGAACATTAAGGAAAGAGCTTTAGCAGAGGGGTGACCCAGACGAAGGTGCCAGAGAAGGGGATCAGCAGAGATGGAAGTTGCGCCAACAAAACCAGAGTTGAAAGGGATATCAAGATAATATAAGCCGTTCTTCTCATGTCCCCCACCAAAGATCTGTTTCGTCCGGATGTCCTGAAAATAACAACATAAATCATCAAAAATCACGCGATAATTGAGTTCTGTGCATAATTTGTGAACCGACAGCATACTAAGAGGAAAAGCAGGAGCACAGTAGACATCCGTTAGTCTAAGTTTGGGGCTAAATTCCATAGTCCTTACACTAGTGATGGGTGAGTAGGCGCCATTAGCCACACGAACATGTTTTACTGTAGAGGGGTCCCTGGGAGAGGTGAGGAGACTGCATTCTCCTGTGAGGTGAGTTGATGCACCCGAGTCGATGATCCAGGTAGAAGTAGTGGTAGAGGCAGAACTGGCAATCGTACCTGTGGTAGCTGCTAGAGTTGCAGTAGGCCCTGAAGTTGTAGTGTCGACAACTGGGTTCTGAAGGAGTTGGCGAAGACGAGTATATTCTGCAGCAGTAAAAGACAATGGAGCATCGGTGGGAGATTGAGCCTGAGAGGTCTCCATAGTATCATAATTTTGGTCATAAGGTGTGGCCTCATATGCATTATTAGTTTTGGGCATGCCAAAGGTTGCCCAGCATTTGTCAGACGGATGGTTCCAGCGGCCACAATGAGTACAAGCAGGATAACGAGGATTTGAAAAATCACGACCACGACCGCGTCCTGAGTCTCGACCTCGTCCCTACTCTCGTCCACGACTGCGACCAATTATGCGGCCGCGTGATCCTTGGAAGGGCGGTCGTCCTCCTGCAAAGTGAGCAGTAGTGTCTGCAGTGGGAGGTGGGTTGGGCGATTCCAGCTCCTGTAGTCTGCCAAAAATAGTTTCAAGGGACGGTAGGGAAGCTGCCGTCAGGAATTGGTCTTTGACAGATTTATATAGAGGGTGTAAACCTGAAAGAAAACGATACACCTGCCATTTTGCTCTTTCACCATTTGCTTGTCACAGCAAGCAGGTTGAAATATAAGCAGCTCTTCAAATAACCCTGTGAGGAGCCTATAATATTCTATCAAAGATGTTTCTCCTTGATTTGCAGACCAAATTCTTGTGTAAATGTCAGAAAGCCTGGATTTGGTTGTTTTCTGGGAGTAAGTTTTCTCAAGACTTTCCCACATTTCTTTTGCAGTTGTTTTATAGAGCAAATTTGACGCAATATTAGGATCAACACTGTTCGTCATCCAAGTGGTTACCTGGCAATTATCGACATACCATGTGTCATAGTTGGCGTCTGTCTCGGCAGGCGGAGTAGTAGTGAGAATGTAGATCTTGCGCTGGCCACCAATGAAAATTTTGAAGGAGAGAGACCATAGTACGTAGTTCTCTGATCCCTTTAGTTTGATTGAGGTTCCCTGTACCAGCATAGATGATGTATGGTACAGGGGCTTGGAGTCCGAAGACGCAGGAGCAGATGCCATGGTGGCCGTAGTGGTCAATGACCTAGTATGCAGAGTTAATTGGGATCATACAGAATATTAGCAGACCATAGTGATTTAGTCCATGAAGAAAAACCATCAATCTCTGGTTGGTCGTCTAGGGGACCAGGGGCCTTGCGAGGGACCTGGGTCCTTGCGCAAAATCCTTGGATCGTAGGGAGCTCAGTTCTTGCGAAGAAGGGCCGTAGAGTATTACTGCGAGAGCACGTCTGGAAGGGCGTACAGCAATAGCGCGTCTGGAGGGACGTAGAGCAGTACTGGGATGGCCGTAGGGCAGTAGCGCATATGGAGGTGCGACAGGCCGTACTGCAGTACTGGATGGCGAAGGGCTCGTCTGGAGGGGAGGCTTGAGTCGCGTCTGGAGGGGAAGGCGAGATGAGGCGTTGCAGAGGGCGCCTGGCGGATGGTGCTTGGCGTCTGGGCGGATGACGCTTGGCGTCTGGCGGAGAGGCGCGTCTGGAGAGGTGCAGATGGCGCTTGGCGTCTGGGCGGATGGCTCTTGGTGCCTGGCGGAGGGGTGCGGAAGGCACCGTGCGGAGGGGTGCGGAGGGCGCCTGGCAGAGGGAGGGCGCCTGGTGGAGGTCGCGGAGGGAGAGGCGGGCGAGCAGGCGCATTGCAGAGGGCGCCTGGCAGGCGAGCAGGCGTGTCGTGGGCGAGCAGGCGCGTCTGGAAGGGAGGCGCATCTGGAAGGGAGAGGTGCGGAGGGAGGGAGAGGTGCGGAGGTTGTGCACCGTGCGGAGGGAGGCAGCCTGGCGGGCGGAGGGAGAATCGTGTCTGGCGGGCGGAGGGCGTGGGAAGAGATGGCGGAGGGCGGAGCGTCTGGCGTGGAAGGGCGGCGCTGGGGGGAGCGCCTAGGGGGGACCCCTAGGGTTCGAGCATGACGAGGGCAGCGGTTGGGGTGGGGAAAATTTAGGCTCTGATACCATGTGAGAAACTGTGAAACTGTGTATTATTCTGTGAGGTCTAGGGGTCCTTATATAGGACTAAACCCTAGGGTGCTCAGAGTAGAACTTACATAAGTACCCCTGTGGGGTTACAAAGGGAAACAGTTCATAAGGAAACAATGCATAAGGAAATAGAGATAAATAGAGAAACATCAATATATGGTATTCTCTAACAGTATTCATATCAGTCCATATCCATAAATTGAGATACACAAGTATACATATCGGATGTATAGAAAAATATCTCAAGTATCTTACTACAGTCTCTATCAAAAAAATGTTGAAAGCAAATAAGCTACTCAAAACACTATATGAATCATGTCCATGCAAATGTATATGTGAAAACTCTGTTTCATCTTGACTATTATGATTGCATCAGTTATTCAACTAAACATGTAAGGTCCACATGAAGGTAATGTTATGAGCAATTGCATGAATTGAGACTAACACTAGAATCCAATGTAAGGATAAATAGGTAAAGTGTACTTACTCTCTCAGGGTACAACGCACACACAACAGAACATGTCTAGATAAGGCTACTCTAACTCACACCAGGTTACACACATGATATGTGTATTTAGTTATTTAAAGATTTCCAGTTACAAAATATATCGTATTTGTCTCAAGTTCACTACACCTTGGTAAAGGTTCTCTATGATGTAGAACATAATCTAATATCCAATTATGGATTCCATTTCACATTTAATCACATGTGTTCATTACTATGCATGAACTTTGATATAAACCTCCCTTGGTGTATTACAAAATTATTCGTTGCATTATGTCAATTTTTTCAGTGCATTGGATGGAATCAAATATCTAAAGTGGACATTAGTGAATATTGAGATGTTCATGGGTGTTTCATCCGGGGTGGATAACTTTTCATGATGTGATTCGATATTAGTCATGGGAAATAGATATGTAACTTTATGATGAATTAAAAATAGGTTCTTGAGTGCAACCTTCGTTTGTTTTCACATTTCAAGAGTTCTTCATTGCATGCACAATTGATTTACATACCTTTACTTGGACATGCCTAGATATAATCTAGGAGTGTGAGGTTACGCATTTAAGCACTAATGAACATGTCAATACACTCATTATATGCGCACGCTCATATGTACTTATATGTATGTATATGTGTATGTCTTTCGTGAGGTGATGATTTTTTATGATTGAGGAAAGCCTACAATTATAGCTATTAGATCTCAATCTAGGAGTTTCATATATTTTCCTTAGCATAAAGGGTATTTTGATCATCTTTGTCCTAATTTAAATTTAATTTCATTGAATGATATAACAAATTACTATTTTTAGTTCTTTCAATTTTATCATTTTTGTAGCAATACATTTTCACCCAACGTGGAATAATTGATATTGCAAACAACTATGTTCAGATCGCTTGATTATAACTTTTTAGTTGTCAATTACATTTTCACTCAAAAGTTGGAGTAATGGTTCTTTATATAATTTGTATTTTCTTTATAATTTTTTTCATAGCGCGTTGTAAAATGAACAATCCATTACAACTATTTTGTAATATACACAGATTCAAATAAATTTAACTAAAATGCATATTTTCTTTGTAAATTTTGTATGGTTCTTCAAAAAAATAATCTTGTTATTTTATAATTTAAATAATGTAACAAGCAAAACAATACAATTCTGTAAAATAACTAGATAATAATGTAACACACTAATGAATGGAGATGCTTGTGAACATAAGTACAAAGATAAAGATATCAATATAAGCGATCTTGTGCCCGACGATTGGATGAGAAATAGAAATGATACCATAATGAGGACCTTGATATGCTAAAATAATGATGATTGAGGTGGATTAATACATGACATACCAAGAAATAAGGTCATAATGGGTGGAGAACACTTGCATGTCATCAAGATATGTGTAAGTCCTAGAAATGACTAATGGAAATAATAAAGAAACATTTGTGATTTAAATGTTTATTTTATTGTGATGTGATTAAAAAGCTACCATACTCAAGATCGCGCAACACTTTGGTCCTGGTGAATCATAGATGAGTGCTAATTTTCAATCTAAGGGCTCCTGTACAATGATGTTGGTGTCTTGACCATGGTGTCGTTAGTGCTCTCAATTTAAGATCCGTAGTTAGTCATAAGAGTGTATCTGTTGCAATCTCGTTTAACTGTGTTATACTCGTTCTCGGGTATTCCCGTTATAACAAGTAATATAGGGAAATAGATTACATATAAACACATATGGGCATACGCACGCACATGCACGCATGTATACGCATGCACACATTGTAACGTCCCGGGACCTAAGCCTGTGACGTTATCAAAGCCAATTTCCCTCTGATAGTGGAAAGGACTAGCCGAAGGAACCTAAGCCGGGAGCGTGCAACCGCTGCTATCATTGGGAATAAGTGATGTGTCATGTTGCAACGAGGACGTTGCGAATAAAAGTGGGGGATGCTGTAACACTCATACCTCCAAACATAGTCCCACATCTAAAACTCACAAAGTGTGAGAGTGGGTTATAAGTGATGGGGATTGCTACTTGACAACTTGGGCTCAAGCATTTTGGGTGGTTGTCAACAGGTCCATCTAGGTTCGTACCCAATAAGTTGTCAAGGTCAGTTTTCCTCAATAACGGACCGGAGACCCAAGCCCGGGACGTTACAAATAGTATCAGAGCCAATTTCCCTCTGATAAGGGAAAGGGCTACCCGGAGGGACCTAAGCCAGAAGCGTACAACCGCCACTATCACTGGGAATAAGTGATGTGCCATGTCGTAATGAGGACGTTGCGAATAAAAGTGGGGGATGTTATAACACTATACCCCCAAACATAGTGTCACATCTAAAACTCACAAAGTGTGAGAGTGAGATATAAGCAATGAGGATTACTACTTGACAACTTGGGCTTAAGCATTTTGGGTGGTTGCCAATGAGTCCATTTGAACTCGAGCCCAACAAGTTGTCAGTGCTAATTTTTCTCAATAACGGACCGGAGATCTAATCTCGGGACGTTACAAATGGTATTAGAGCCCAATTTCCCTATGATAGTGGAAAGGGCTACTCGAGAGGTGAAGCCACCCCTAAAAAGAGATAGGAGGAAATGGCTACCCGAAGTGTGCAACCACCATTATCACTGGAAATAAGTGATGAGACATGTCGCAACGAGGACGTTGCGAATATAAGTGCGAGTGTGGGTTATAAGGTGGGGATTACTACTTGACAACTTGGGCTTAAGCATTTTGGGTGGTTGCCAGCGGGTCCATTTGGGCCCGTACCCAACAAGTTGTCATGGCCAGTTTTCCTCGATAACAGACCGGGGACCTAAGTCTGTGACGTTACAAATGGTATCAGAGCGAGTTCCCTCTGATAGTGGAAGGGCTACCCGAGAGGTGGAGCCACCTCTACAAAAGAGATGAGAGGAAATGGCTACCTGGAGCTTGCAACCACTATTGTCATCGGGAATAAGTGATGGGCCACGTCGCAATGAGGACGTCACGAATATAAGTTGGGAGGTTATAACACCCATACCCCAAACATAGTGCCACATCTAAAATCACGAAGTGTGGGTGTGGTTTATAAGTGGTGGGGATTACTACTTGATAATCTGGTCTTAAGCATTTTGGGTGATTGCCAACGGGTCCAATTGGGTTCGAGCCCAATAAGTTGTCAGGGTCAGTTTTCCTCGATAATGGACCAGGAACCTAAGCCCAAGACATTACAAATGGTATCAGGGCGGGTTCCCTCTGATAGTGGAAAGGGCTACCCGGGAGGTGGAGCCACCTCTACAAAGAGATAGGAGGAAATGGCTACCCGGAGCGTGCAACCGCCACTGTCACTGGGAATAAGTGATGTGCCATGTCGCAACGAGGATATTGTGAATAAAAGTGGGGGAGGTTGTAACATACATACCCCCAAACATAGTCCCACATCTAAAACTCACAAAGTGAGAGAGTGGGTTATAAGTGATGGGGATTATTACTTGCCAACTTGGGCTTAAGCATTTTGGGTGGTTGTCAATGGGTCCATCTGGGCCCGTACCCAACAAGTTGTCATGGTCAATTTTCCTCGATAACGGACTGAGGACCTAAGCTCGAGACGTTACAAATGGTATCGGGGCCAATTTTCCTCTAGCAGTGGAAAGGGCTACCCGAGAGGTGGCTGCCCGGAGTGTGCAACCGTCACTGTCATTGAGAATAAGTGATGAGACATGTTGCAACGAGGAAGTTGCGAATATAAGTGTGCGTGTGGGTTATAAGGTGGGGATTACTACTTGACAACTTGGTCTTAAGCATTTTGGATGGTTGTCAACGGATCCATTTGGCCCGTACCCAACAAGTTGTTAGGGCCAGTTTCCTCGATAACGGACCGGGGATCTAAGCCTGTGACGTTACAAATGGTATCAAAGCGAGTTCCCACTGATAGTGGAAAGGGCTACCCGAGAGGTGGAGTCACCTCTACAAAAGAGATAGGAGGAAATGGCTATCTGGAATGTGCAACTGCCACTGTCACCGGGAATAAGTGATGAGCCGTGTCGCAACGAGGACGTCACGAATATAAGTCGGGGAGGTTGTAACATGATAACCAGGAATTTCTAACAGTCTAGTATTCCACACAAAGCGGGAACACAAGAGTCGTTACGGTGACCGCTAAAAATCCCTAATTAATCAACAATTAACCCACACTATAGATATCAAGCAATGACAATCAATGTGAAGTTAAAATTTATTTTTAACTCTACATAAATGGTGTATAGCAAGCAAGTATGCAGAGAGTTCGAACACAGGGAGCAAACAGGATAGATGCACAAGTGTGTGTGTGAGTGAAAGTGAAGTGCTGTCTACACTATGCAAAGCAAAGATTTTTGTGGGTTTTTAATTTACCTTTTTTATTTATTATTTATTTTAATTTTTAATTTTGTATTTTGATTTTTAATTTTCTATTTTTTATAATTTTATATTTTATATTTTTTCTATTTTTTTCAATATTGGAATATATAAACAAGGTAATAAAAGAGGTGCTACAATATTTATAAAAATATGCAAAAATAGCCAAAAATTCAAAAATAAAATCTTTTTGGTAATTTTATGATTTTTTTCTATTTTTATGATTTTTGGGTATTTTTCAAAATGTTTTTGGTATTTTTAAAAGGGAAAATAAGTGAAAACAGTAGTAAGCTACTAGCTGTGAGTAAAAATATGAATAAAAAATATCAAACAACCACCAAAATTTTCCAAACTAATTTTAAAATAAAGATAATAAAAAGAGAGAACTACAAAACTTGAGTTTGCAATTTTTGGAGTTTTCTATAATTTTTTAGTTTTTTTGAAGTTTTTAGGTATTTTCTAATTTTTAAGGTTTTCCTTTTGAGATTTTTAGTGATTTTTGGACGGACACTAAAATAGGTTAAAATACACAATAAGAACTTTTTTTGGAATTTTTCGAGGTATTTTAATATTTTTTGGCATTTTCTAAGCTAGACAATACTGAAATGGCATATTTTTTTATTTTTAATAAATATGAAAATGCAATAAAATCAAAAACTAAAAATATGGCGTGAAAGTGCAAGTGAACAGGAGCTTAACTTAATTTTTGTGGAATTTTTCAAGTTAAAATGATGCCTTAAATAAATCAGACAAGTTCACAAAAATGTCACAGCCTGGCAAGGGTATATATGCAAATACTAAAACATCCAGGGGCATCCAAGCAATTTTTCAAAAAATATAACACTTAATAAAATATTTACTGGACCAGACACCAATAGCAAAAGTCGCAAGGGTATGCTCGTAAAATCTCCCAGACACACGTGTGTTACACGCGCGCCTGGCAGGGGCATGGATGCAATTACCAAACAACTCAGGGGTTGTTTTACAAAATGGCCAAAAACTTTAACACTACAGCTGAAAGTTTAGGTACCGAGAATTAACACACTACAACCCCTGGGTCCCCTTGCAAAAATGCCAAGGCGCGTGTGACGTGCACGCGCCTAGCAGGGACCCAGATGCAAATAACTGGAATTACGGGGTTTAATTATAAATATTACAAAATTTATTAAGGCTGATGAAGGCTTTAATAGACTAAGTAATAAATACAAATAACTGCTGGGTACGAAGTGCAAAATTACCCACGTAATGGCATCCGACGACGGGAGGTATGTCACTAAGCCACGTGTCACGCCATCGACGCGCGATGACGCTTCGCAGCCTGCGGCCCAGATCAGAAGTTGATGAAGATCGGACGGCTGGGGCCTTGCACGATCCGATGGTTGCTGCTCAGTCTGGGTCCTCTCGATGATCGAACGGCTTCGAACTGATCAGGAAGAACAGCTGAGAACTCGGGAAGTCCGAGCTTCGAACCACCCTCCTGATTGATTCCGGCCGCCTGGGCAGCTCGGAGAGGATGCCCAAAGCTCCTGCGGAGGTCTTGAAGGTCCTGGAGGCAGCAAAAAGGGTCGGCACCCCTCGGAGCTACCCCACGACGTCGAGGTAGAGGAAGAGCTCCAGGGAGGGTCCGACGACCTTCAAAATCCTCTCCAGGCATGCGTTAAACCTCTGTCACCTGCAAAATATTGTTAAGGAGGGCGAGGGCAAAGTGCCTCGCCCCTCCTGGCTGCTGGAGAAGGCAGAGGATGGCGAGAGAGAAGCTCGTCGGAGCAAGCTCCGGCGAGGGGGGTACGTCAATGATCGGTGGAGTGTGAATCGAGTTGGAAAGTGGCTGTAAGATCCTACGACTAAAGCTAAGGTAATAAAGCGCAAAAAATGAAGAAAAAGGGTACCTCGAGGGTTAGAGACCCAAGGTAGGACCTCACGGCAGTGCAGCCGCTGGAGATGGGTTGGAACACGCCCAGGAGCCACCCTCCGCACCTCAACAAGAGGCCTGGTCGATCCTCTGTCACTGGAGACGCTCAGCTGATCGCTTAGAGTTCTGAAGGTTGGCCGAGAACGGTTCAAAGGGAAGAGGAAGATGAGGGGGTCGGTTTTGAATGGTGGTCGACAGGCGAGAAGAACGAGGCTATTGCGGTCGCTGCAATGATCCAAAGTCCAAGTAAAACACTGGGCGGGCATCATCGATCTCTGGGGAAGAAAAGTCAAGAAGAGTCGATCATGAAAGGATGCAACGGGTAGCCTCGAAAAAAGGGAGAAATAGGCGAGAAACGAGGTCTCTGACACAACCAGAGGTGAAGGTCAGACTGTTGACCTCGGTCAACAGTCCTGACCACCCGGTTGGTCTACGTGGACCAACCAGGAAAAACCTCTGAAAATTATTTTGTAAAATCATTTAAAAAAAGAAAATAATTTATTTAATTTTAGGTTAATTAATAAAAAAATGCTTATTATTTTATAAATTATTTTATTATGATTTTTAATTGTTTTTATGAGGTATATTTTTACAAGTTGCTTTTTACACCCTATATAGGTATATTACCTATATATTTTATTCTTTTATTTTTATTCTGTGTATTTTAATTTTATTATTTTTATCTCTTATTTTATATAATTATAAAATACATAAGTATATTTTTATTTTATTTTTCTGATTTATTTTGTATAATTAATAAAATATAAGTAGGTATTGTATGGGTATGTATATAGGTATATTACCTGTATATTTTATATACATATATTTTATTTTGAGTTTTATTTGGGTTTTTATTCCTGTTTTAATATACATATACATTATACATAATCTTTATATAATTATAAAATATAAAAATATAAAAATGATGAATAATAATAAATTGAATATTTTAATCAGTACAATTGTACAAGTAGGGTCCAAAACTCAACTTTCAAACTGTAGCTCCGCCAAATGCGAAACCACCGCCATTAAATAGCTTATTTTATTCTATATACAATTAAAGTGAGTTTGCTGCATTTGGAGTTTTCATTTGTGAGATACGAATCTGGGAAGTTGGGATTCTAGATTCTTATTCAGACCATAACTTTTTATCTGTACATTATTTTTCAGTGAAATCAATTTTGTATTTTTATTTATTTAATTATCTACAACTTTCATGTACAAAGTTCCTTTATGTTATTTATAAAAAGTGGAACCAAAAATATGTCCCAAAATGAGTAAAGAATGAATGAAATACATTGTATTTGGCCCTTATCTCCCCCTACTTTAATTGTCGACCTATTCATCAAGATGCCTAGGTCTCGGGGTTTTGAGTCATAAAATATTTATAATATTTTATTCTTTTTCTTTTCTTTTATTTATTCTATAATTTTGTCTTTAATTACATTATTTTATACACTATTTACATGCACATGCATGAATGCTAATATGATGGAATTAAGGGTATTTACAGGCATTTAATAGGGTTTTTGAGGCCAAAATGATAGAATAAAGATGATGAAATGTGGATTCATCATCCCCCTATACTTTACCTTTGCTAGTCCCTAGCAAACACTTATGCAATAAGTGCAAAAAGAAAAAGAAAGAAAAGAAAAAGAAGAACTTGGATTCAGTTTAATTATCAAACTTGTCTTCACAAAATCAAAGTTTGGAGCTTAAGTCGGACCTTTAGAATTTTAGTGCAGGCGGAACCTTAATGAGAACCGACTTTGAAATCCAACAGTCCTTGAGAATCCTAAAACTCTGTTCAAGTCTCCTCAATAGCCAGGTCAGAAATATCTCAATTCATATGCAAACCCTTACGACTATGAATCTGACTCGTACAGTGTAAGTGATGGTGGCTCTCCCCAACTAGAATGGCAAAGAAACTGACTTCTCTAATACGACAACCCAATGATTCTCCAATCCAATAACTCCATCCTCGAGGAGCGGGGCATTCCCTTCTAAGTTCATGTGGCAACCAGCTCAAGAGGAGGGGGTGAAGAGAAGAATAGACGGTAGCCGGTGTAGCTACCTATCCTGGGATGCAAGACCAGTGTAGTCAGGTCATCCTGCTGCAGGCTCACATGATATGACTTTGGAACTCAAGCTTGCTTATTGACTTTACAACATATTCACATACTTTGCAGGCATTTTATTTTTTTGTACAAGCCTGTCTATTTTTTTTCTTTCTTTTTTTTGAATACTATTCACAGCAGCATTTACATAAGGAGTTTTTCCTCTTGAGCCAGTAGACTATCCCTCTTTTGAAGCTTTATTGCAACCCACACTCTCCTGTCTTTAGAATTCCTCATCACTGGACGGGTTGGGGTGCACTTCCCTCCCTAGAGGAGGACAAGTGTTTCCACTTGTGTGCGTCTCATACCGGCAAATCCAATCCCCTCACCACTCCAACTGAGTCGAGCCATGTGAAAGGTGGAGGTGTCCAAGTTAGGTCATTATCAACAAGAGTCATGCGTGTGCTCCGAAATATTCTACTTAGGCAATCAAGAATCCATTGAACCAAGTCTCTTGATACTCAAAGAATTAAGTCAACTAGACCTGAAGCACCTCAAACCCAGTTCCTATAAGGTTCCTGTTATTATGTAGATTTTAAGGTCCAATCAAGCTCCAATCTCCGGATTTTACTTAGACTTGTTCAACTATCAAACTCAATCCGAAAAATGCTCATGCTATGCAATGCTATGCAGAAAATATTTTTGTGATGCAATTTTCAAAGATTTTGAACTTTTTATGGATTTTTGAAAAGATGATGATGATGATGATGATGATGCATATGCATTTTTTGTATTTTTCAAACAGTTCTTTTAAATGTTTTTAGATTTTAGTTTTGCAAATGTTTTTGGGATTTTTGAAAACAAAAAGTTTTTGGCTGAAAGTTAGGTGAAAACTATGTACACGGGAGTGCTTCTTATATCTACAAGAAGTGGATTTTAAGAATTTACAAGGGTAAATGATCAATTTTATAAGTACATAGTGGATTTTGGTGAGATGTTTATATATTCCTCAAACTTATTTGACACAAGTTTTTCAAAGAATTTTGAAAACTACAGTCCAAAATAGTTTTTACAAACATTTTACAAACATGTACACACATTTGAAAATCATTTTACAAAGGTTTTCAAAACAGTATATATAGATTTTTCAAAATGTTTTTGTAACCATTTTTCAAACCATTCGCAAATCATTTTTTAAACACTTTATTTCACACAAAGAAAAGAAATTTTACAAACCACATATTTTACACAGGTTGAAAACATGTAACAAAACATTTTCAAAATAGTTTTCAAAAGATTTTTCACAAGGATTTTCAAACTATTTTTGAAACATTTTACAAAAAACATTTTCACCTGATTTATTAATCAGTAAATACAAACAGAATTTGAGGAATGTTCACATCTTTTTATTAAAAATTTTTAATGAATTTTAAAGAATTTTTAGCCTTATTATTAGGAAAATACAAAAGTACGAGTTATGGCTAAAGTATATACACAGTATATACGACCCCCCTATACTTAGCTTGAGCTATGTCCTCATAGATCGGAGAGAAAAGAGAAGACATAACTCGCACTAAGTATAGACAAGTCTAAAGAATAAACGAATGAATCAACGAATGAGAAGTCGACCATCCCCCCTATACTTAGGATCAAAGAATCCTAAGTATAACAGACTGTACACAACGCATGGAGGGTCAAGGGTGGGAATGAACAGATCGTACTCAGATTCTCCCCCTTACTCAGATTCTCCCCCCTATACTTAGGGTAAAGTATCCCTAAGTATAGACAAGAAGAGGAGACAATGGAGAGGATCGAAAAGAATAGAAGAAACTCGGGGTGCACACCCTCCTATACTTAGGACAAAGTACGTCCTAAGTACAGAAAACTGACAACAAAGGGCGGCACCTTTTTGATAGATAAAGAAAATATAAAAGGAAAAGAAGAAAAGAAGAAAAGAAGAAAATAAATCAACAGATGAAAGAGTGATATATACATATGATCTGTACAGCGGAAGAAGGAAGTGATCACCATGTATGAGATGTAGATGATACGAGTCAAAGAACGCATCTCATACCAGAAGAATGGGGGCAACGTCAATGGTCGGCGGATCATGATCTAGATATAGTTTTAGGCGTTGACCATTGACACGGAAGGTAGAGGAAGATGACGGTTCGTATATGTCAATACTGCCATTGTCATGTACCTTCCTGACCACATATGAACCTTTCCACTTGCTCTGTAATTTTCCTGGAAATAATTTCAGCCTGGAATCAAACAACCATACTCTCTGATCTAGCTCAAACTGTTTATAGCTGATATGGGAATCGTGCCATATTTTCACTTTCTCTTGGTACTGTAGGCTGTTGGAAAAAGCTGTGTCTCTCAGTTCTTCCAGGGTTGCCAACTCTGCTCTTCTCTTTTCTCCTATGCTCTCGGGATCTAACAGTAACTCAGTGACTACCCAAAAGGATTTGTGCTTTATTTCCACTGGCAAATGGCACAGCTTGCCATAGATGAGACGAAAGGGAGATGTCCCCAATGGATTCTTGAAAGAAGTCCGATAGGCCCACAAGACCGAGTCCAAAAGCTGTGACCAATCCTTTCGGTATGAGTGAACAACTTTCTGCAAGATAGTTTTTATCTCCCGGTTCGATACTTCTGCAAAACCATTAGTCTGAGGGTGATACGGTGTGGCAACCCGATGGTCAATGCCGAACTCGTCTGCAAGGGCCCTAACCTTGTCATTGATGAAATGAGACCCCCTGTCTGAAATCAAGACTCTAGGTACCCCGAATCGTGAAATGATATTTTTCCTCAAAAATTTGCACACGATTTTAGCATCTGCGGCTCGGGCGGGGATGGCCTCAACCCATCGGCTGACATAATCCACAGCGAGCAAAATATGCTCGAATCCCTGACTCTTAGGAAATTGGCCCATGAAATCAATCCCCCATGCATCAAAAACCTCACAAAAGTGAATGGGTTGCATGGGCATCATGTCTCTCTGTCCGCGGGTTCCTATTTTTTGACAGTCAGTACATCTCTTCACGAACTCATCAGAATCCTTGAAGAGAGTAGGCCACCAGAGGCCGGATTGAAGCACCTTTTGTGCTGTCCTTTTTCCATAATGATGTCCTCCTGCCTCAAGATTGTGGCAGTATGTGAGGACGCTATGATGCTCTTCTCGAGGAATGCACCTCCTCTAGATGTTGTCCCCTCCTTCATGATAAAGGATGGGATCCTTCCAATGACAAAACTCAGCCTTCGCCAGGAAGGTCTCGAGTTTCCGCCTGGGCCAACCTTGTGGGACCGTCTTGGCGACAAGATAGTTCACAATGTCGGCATACCACGGGAGCGAGGTGATAGCCAAGATCACCTCATCTGGGAATGTCTCTGTGATAGGTGCGCTGGGCTCAGATTCCTCAAGATTTTCTAATCGAGAAAGATGATCCGCCACCACATTTTTGACTCCAGGCTTATCCTTAATCTCAATATCAAACTCTTGGAGCAGAAGGATTCATCTGGTAAGACGTGCTTTGGCATCCTTCTTGGCCATTAAGTACCGGATGACGGTGTGATCAGTGTAAATTGTCACTCTAGATCCGAGAATATAAGATCGATACTTATCCAAAGCAAAGACTACCGCCAGCATCTCTTTCTCAGTCACAGTGTAATTTCGCTGAGCGGCATCCAAAGTCTGGCTGGCGTAGTGAATGGCAAACGACAATCCATCCCTCCTCTGTCTAAGCACAACCCCAACGACAAAATTTGAAGCATCCGTCATGATCTCGAATGGGAGAGACCAATCAGGTGGCTGAAGGACAGGAGCCGAAACAACCATATCTTTGAGAGTCTCAAAAGACGCAAGACACTTATCATTGACAATGAACCCGGTGTCTTTCGTCAGCAAATCAGTAAGCGGTCGGGCAATACGACTGAAGTCTTGAATGAACCATCGGTAGAAACCGACATGCCCCAGAAAAGACCGCAACTGACGCAAATTGGACGGTGGACTGAGTTTTCTAATGATATCCACCTTGGCCGGATCGACCTCCATGCCCCTGCTGGAGACGATATGACCAAGGACCGTCCCTTGAGTCACCATGAAGTGACTCTTCTCCCAAGACAGGACAAGATTGACCTCAATGCAGCGTTGAAGCACACAGTCTAGGCAGTCAAGACAAGCATCGAACCCATCACCATAGACCGAGAAGTCATCCATGAAGACCTCTAAACAGTCACCCACCATGTCCGAGAAAATGGACAACATGCACCTTTGGAATGTCGCCGGAGCATTGCATAGACCAAAGGGCATCCGTCTGAAAGCATAAATCCCAAACAGACAGATGAATGTCGTTTTCTCCTGGTCTTCGGGCGCAATGGCCACTTGGTTGTATCCGGAGTACCAGTCAAGAAAGCAGTAATGACTCTTCCCAGCTAGCCGCTCGATAATCTGATCAATGAATGGCAGCGGGAAGTGATCCTTCTTGGTGGCCTCATTCAATCGTTTGTAGTCCACACAGACCCTCCAAGAAGTGGGTACTCGGGTAGTGATCTCCTCTCCAGACTCATTCACAACTGTAGTGATACTCGTCTTCTTGGGTACCACATGAAACGGACTAACCCACTTGGAGTCAGAGATGGGGTAGATAAAATCGGCGCTCCACCACTTCGAAATTTCTTTCATGACTACGTCTCGAAGATTCGGATTCAGCCGTCGCTGAAACTCACGCGACGGCCTAGCGTCATCCTCAAGATAGATGTGGTGAGAGCACAGAGCCGGACTAATTCTCTGGAGATCAGCTATACTCCAACCTATCGCCTTGCGGTTGGAGCACAGAGCCGGAGATGGGTTGGAACACGCCCAGGAGCCACCCTCCGCACCTCAACAAGAGGCCTGGTCGATCCTCTATCACTGGAGACGCTCAGCTAATCGCTTGGAGGTCTGAAGGTTGGCCGAGAACGGTTCAAAGGGAAGAGGAAGATGAGGGGGTCGATTTTGAATGGTGGTCGACATGCGAGAAGAACGAGGCTACTGCGGTCGCTGCAATGATCCAAAGTCCAAGTAAAACACTGGGCGGGCATCCTCGATCTCTGGGGAAGAAAAGTCAAGAAGAGTCGATCATAAAAGGATGCAACGGGTAGCCTCGAAAAAAGGGAGAAATAGGCGAGAAACGAGGTCTCTGACACAACCAGAGGAGAAGGTCAGACTGTTGACCTCGGTCAACAGTCCTGACCACCTGGTTGGTCCACGTGGACCAATTAGGAAAAACCTCTGAAAATTATTTTGTAAAATCATTTAAAAATATAAAATGATTTATTTAATTTTAGGTTAATTAATAAAAAATGCTTATTATTTTATAAATTATTTTATTGTGATTTTTAATTGTTTTTATGAGGTATATTTTTATAAGTTGCTTTTTACACCCTATATAGTTATATTACCTATATATTTTATTCTTTTATTTTTATTCTGTGTATTTTAATTTTATTATGTTTATCTCTTATTTTATATAATTATAAAATACATAAGTATATTTTTATTTTATTTTTCTGATTTATTTTGTATAATTAATAAAATATAAGTAGGTATTGTATAGCTATGTATATAGGTATATTACCTGTATATTTTATATACATATATTTTATTTTGAGTTTTATTTGGGTTTTTATTCCTGTTTTAATATACATATACATTATACATAATCTTTACAGAATTATAAAAATATAAAAATATAAAGATGATGAATAAATAATAAATTGAATATTTTAATCAGTACAATTGTACAAGTAGGGACCAAAACTAAACTTTCAAACCGTAGCTCCGCCAAATGCGAAACCACCGCCATTAAATAGCTTATTTTATTCTATATACAATTAAAGGTGAGTTCGCTGCATTTGGAGTTTTCATTTGTGAGATACGGGTATGGGAAGTTGGGATTCTGGATTCTTATTCAGACCATAACTTTTTATCTGTACATTATTTTTCAGTGAAATCAATTTTGTATTTTTATTTATTTAATTATCTATAACTTTCATGTACAAAGTTTCTTTATTTTATGTATAAAAAGTGGAACCAAAAATAGGTCCCAAAATGAGTAAAGAATGAATGAAATACATTGTATTTGGCCCTTATCTCCCCCTACTTTATTTCTTGTCGACCTATTCATCAAGATGCCTAGGTCTCGGGATTTCAGGTCATAAAATATTTACAATATTTTATTCTTATTCTTTTCTTTTATTTATTCTATAATTTTGGCTTTAATTACAATATTTTATACACTATTTACATACACATGCATGAATGCTAATATGATGGAATTAAGGGTATTTACAGGCATTTACTAGAATTTTTGAGGCCAAAATGATAGAATAAAGATGATGAAATGTGGATTCATCATAACACCCATACCTCAAACATAGTGCCACATCTAGAACTCATGAAGTGTGGGTGTGGTTTCTAATTGGTGGGGATTACTACTTGATAACTTGGGCTTAAGCATTTTGGGTGATTGCGAACATGTCCCAATTGGGTCCGAGCCCAACAAGTTGTCAGGGACAGTTTTCCTCGATAACAGACCTGGGACCTAAGCCCGGGACGTTACACACATGGACATGTACGCACACACATATGCACATGCACATATATATGCACACGCACACACATATGTGCATGTACACACGCACACGTACACACACATGCACACACCTCACATGCACCCACACATGCACGCGCAAATGCACACACGTGCACATGTACTCCCCCCAACATATATGCCCACACACACACATGCCAACACATGTGCGCACACTTTCGTGCACACACACAACACACCCACACACACACGCGTGCACCCATATATATACATGCGTGCACACATGCACGCATACACACACATGTGTGCCCACATGCACACCCACACACCCGCACTCACATCACTCTTTACTTTTACACTTCTAATTAGGGTGTATAGCTATAACACTTCTTTAATTATATTGAGCTTCTTGCTCACTCGTTCTTCTTAGGAAACATATCGACGTTTAGGTTGTTGAGCATCTTTTGCTACTTGAGTTTCCATAGTTTGTACTTGATTTCATGGTATATATTCACTTAAGGGTTTGTACTAATTGTTATATTATTTTTAGTAGCTTCTGCACTTTATGTTTTCGATCATAAATATTGTCGACTTAATTTATAACTGTTTAATAATACATTATCCAAGACCATGGATATAAAATATTGTTATATTATTTATTTAGTTTCTTTTCCTTTTTATATTCTAAATACTAATAATAGTATGTAAATGTGATTATTGTAGAGTATCTGGATATTTGGAAATGTTAAGTAGATCGAGTTGAGGAGCGATTAGATTTGACGTCCGCAGAGCAAGATGTTACAAAGAAGATTAATATAAACCTGCATTTGGTAGTGAACTATTCACAAAATCAAAGATGTGCAAGAAGCAAGGAAAACCTACCAAGAGAAAGGAAGAGAATAATCCAAAATAGTGACTCAACCAAAAAAAACAGTACATATTTTTCAGTCAAAATGATGTTAAATCGGGTCAGTTCTTACTTAGTTGACAAGAGAAAGTAGATATTATTATTCATACTAACTTATCAATCTTTACCATAATAAATAGAATTCTAAGGAGACTAGTTCATGTTGAATATATATGTAATTTATAATTTTATACATGTAGAATTATTATCACTAATGGGTCCTTGTACTTATGAGCCTAAAGTTCTCTACTAAAGTAATTAAGAGAAAGCCCACTTGAGAGAATATTCTAGAAAAAAAAGAGGTGGAGAAAATATCTAGATATTTCTCCACCTCCCACCAAACTATCTAGATATTTTCTCTTAAAGGATAAACATGGAAGATGATTGTAGACCACTCTTCCAAAATATCTCCATCCTCTTGGAGGCCTATGAATACCACCCAAGAGGTACTCATTTGAACATAACAATATAAGAGAAGCACAACACATCCACTACCACCACAAGAGTCCTCCTCCTTCAAATTCTTGTAAGTCCTTCTTGTTGTAAAAATTGTAAGTCCTTTTCTTTTAAAAGTTCAAGTCTCGTATGCATATTCAAGTTTTAATGAAATGAAGTTCTTGAGTTCACATATACCTATGCATGGATCCATATTTTCTCCTTTTAATTTGTTTCTTATCCACCACCAATCTTCCGATGCTCCAACATGTTCCATAAAAACTACAAAAAGATACATGAACCGTAACTTACATGAATATATATATCGATCCTCGGAATGATGAACATGATCTCTGAAACGGTATGCGTCAAACCTACTTAGACTTTATCGTAATTTAGGGTTCCTGCAACGACTGGGTAGAGAGAATGAGCTTTCGAAGCGCTGCCTCCGGTTATTGACGTCGGAAAGTCCTTTTCTACCTCAACAAGATAGGTCGCTGGGAAAATATTCATGAAAGGAAGAAGCACCATGATCAATACAATGAGGTACCAATACAGAACACATTAGAGAACATAAAGGAAACGGGGAAGAGAGAAGATAGTTGTACTTACATCCAGGATAATTCGAAGCTTCAGGGGTCTCTTTCTGGGCATTTTGGTTGGTAATTCTCCGAATATTTTGGTCATATCTTCGTTGATCTCTTCATCTGTGAGAGAAAAACGAATGTTATCCTTGGTCTCCGTTCTTCCTAGAGAGTTTCTTACTATAAAATCATTCATGACGTCACAAATGCTAGAGGTTGACAAAGGCCTTGAATCCTTCCTCTCCGGTGTCGGAATGAGATCTAGCCTGGTGGATGAGGAAGACATAGCAACGGTAGGCTTGTTTTCCCTAGAGGGATTCATGTGAGAACTGCACCTCCAGCTACCTTGTACTCGGAGAAACGATAGCTTGTGGAGACGCTGTGGTCGGGACATGAGGGATCGGATGAAGGAGAAGAGGAGGCGTAGGAGAAAGAGGAAGAGCAGGAAGGAAAAGAGCGAACGATCTCGAAGATACTTTATTGGAAATTCGAATGCTTATCTTAGGTGTTCAATGTGCTGGTTAGTTTTTGGTAGATTCTTAGCCGTTGGATTATATTGTGCTATAAATTAAAAAAAACACATACAAAGAAAACATTTGGTCGATGTTTGCCTGTAGATTTTCTAGGGAAGGAAATTATGGTATCCTAAAGTTTCATAGGTGACATGTTGGATGAAGACTCATGAATAAAAATATGTCATTTTTCTTATTTGATCTGTTTAAAAATAAAAAAGAACAAACATTGTAAGATGATGGATGGTTGAGATGGTCACATTGTCTCGTATTGCTTGTAACAACAAAGTGGTGCAAATAGTGGTAGAAACTATGATGAATCTACTAAGCTTATAAATCTCCTATTTGTAAGAAAGCCAAATTTATACTTGAGGATACTGTATTCGAATTTCTGATGCTTATGTCATTTGTGCTATAATCTACTTCATCGAATTTCGAAAGCTTGTTTCACGTACCGCCGTAGAGAATGAATTTTTGCACTGCCACAATTCTCTCTCTCTCTATCAATGTCGATGGCACGATGACTTCAACGTGGTAATCTCTTAAGCTCGTTTATATCATGCTTTTCAAAGAAACCATGAAATTGATGTGAAATTTAATCTTCGTTCGAAAAGGAAGTACTACATGTTAAACCAAATGGAATGAGAAAGAAGGATGAGGTCGGATTTGGTGCTAGCGAAATGTTTAGTAGTTCAATAGTCCTGACCAAGAGGATGCATTCACTCAAGCTACAATCATCATTTATATACCTTTCTCGCATAAGTAGCATTTATTAATGTGACAAATACCAAGTTTAAATAACTGGTCTTAAATAACTAATTTGTTATTACCCCACCTAAAGAGAAGGATTGCCAATTAATTTGACAAATACCATGTTCATGTGGGAGTTAGATGTCAAACTAGCATGTTAGAGAGGGTTATAAATCTACCTGGCTAGATGAGCCTTAAGAGAAAAGGAGGGGACGTTGACGTCGTCCACTCTATGATCGGAGTGAGCTCGATCAAGTCGTCTCCTAATATGTATGATTCTCCCTGCTTTACTTGATCGCTCCTTCTCTTAAGCATCATAAACCAGTTGAATTTAGCATTAAAAGTGGTTAAACCTTTTAACGCTAAATGTTTCTTAAAATGTTTAGCGAAATACTGTAAATCAAGGGCTTTTAGGCAACGAACAAATGGAGAATAAATATGCGAGTGAAGAGTTCTAGATGATAATTTTAGAGGAAAGTGATAAAACTTTTTGTCCTTCAGTCTTAAAATTTACACAAAAGCTTATTGACAACCCGACATTGAACTTTCATTTTTAGAGTGTTAAGAGAAAAATAAAAATCATATATGATGGAGGGGATTACCCCAAACTACCATTCAATAGTGTTGTCCAATGAGTTCTTTTTCGTTATTAAAAGCTTAAGCCAATAGATTATTGATTTTAAAATATCGACACTTGGGCCGGAAATTAGTAAAATATGTTTAATAATCTACTATGTTCTTATAGAATCCATTTGTAGTGTCATGCACTCATATCTTAATGATGATAAAAAGTTGTTCTAATTCTAGCTTGTGTTCTAGCTAGCAAAGATTGTGATGGCAAAAGATGATACAATGATGTTGAAAAAAAAGCCGGTGTAAGATGTGATTAGGTTAATGGAGCTACATAAAAATGAAGAACAAACATAATGATGAAGAGATTATTAAGATAAGCTAAAGATAAAGAGTTGCATCATAAACATGATGCATATGCATTTGCATACAATGTCAGCTCAATTCTAGTTCTCAGATTAGATTCACCAACTGAGTGGATTTGTAGTTAGTTAATTTTCTCTTCATATGGCTGATGGCTTTGATCAGTCAATTAATATATTGACCACTTTCGACTCAAATATCACTTGACCAACAACTACTTTTGAGCAATTGACCAACCAATCGATCCAATTGATCAAGTAACTAACTTCTCAATTTAGTTGATTCAAAGAATTTGTCGAATCAACTAATATGCTACTCCAGACTTATTCATTTTGTTCTGTCTAATAATCACCCTTTATTTTTAGTCGACTAATTTGAATTTCAGCCGACTAATTTTAAATTCTATATAACTAATATTGGTGAAATGTTGTTAACCATTTTGTGAAAAGATGTCTCTTTTTTCATTCACTCAACAGGCACATTATATACATACTTAAGTCGTTCACTCTCATCTTCAAGTGTTGAAAGGACGAATTCTCTCATTAAGTTCAACTCCATTCTTCAAGACAGAAGAAGAAAAAGAAGGTGCCATGCACATTTTTGCTTCGCTACACCAAATTTGCGCAACATTGACTTGCAAGAGTATTTTTTATACCTCATGCATACTGCATTGCATGTATTCTAAGGTTGTAATTTTAGGGAATGTTGAGGTTATGGGAGCTAGCGCGGATCGTCTGCGGTAGGGAGGGTTGCAGCAGACTCTGCTGCACCCTTTGGGGCCGCTCGATCGCGATCAAGCGGTTCCAGGGATTTCGTGGGAATCGCTCGATCGCGATCGAGCGGCCCCAAAGGGTGCAACAAAGTCTGCTGCAACCCTCCCTACAACACTGCTGCAACCCTCCCTACAGCAGACAATCCTCTCCCTGTGGGAGCCCCTGCTTTGATTTGGAAGAGAAGTTTGATGCTTGTGGATTCTAGTGTTGTAAGGCGTAACTGGGGAGGAGATATTTTTATTAAAAGCTACTTGATCAGTGGAAAAGATCGAGCGATTCGATCGATTGAAATCTTGAGTCAAGATGACTCTGGTCGATTTTTACCTGGTTGGATTTCTTAATTAAAATGTGTGGTCCATCTATGATTGCTTGAGTATATTTATGAGTTTAATAATATTATGCTTTTGGTTGTTTATGTTGTGATCCGCATGCTAAAGGAGACTTGAATTGATCGATCAGTTGATAGACGGTTCTCGATAATTTTCTTACATATTGTACTCTAAGAAGATTGTTGGTTCATAAAAAAATGTACTTTTTTTGTCATTTATTGGACAATAATATGTATGAAGAACCCTCCTATTAAGCTTTGTGTTTCTAAAGTAATCAACTTCTAAGAGTGCTAATGGAGAGAAGAGGTGAGATTGGGGCGTCTTATCGCATACCCTTGGATAACTTGAAAAATCCCACCGAGACTCATTGATCTTCAAGAAGATTACTGAGGTAATTAGGATTGATGTCCATTTTATGAATTCTCGAGAGCAACCATAAATAATCATAGGTAATTTGTTCCCATCTCAATATGTATGGCTACAACCTTCTCAATAGAGTGTTTTTGGGGTATCCTCTTGTAAATAGTAGTTGTTTGATGGTTGGGAGGTTTGGAGAGGTTTGTAATGATAAATGCGATGTGATGTTACATTGATTATGTGTTATATTAACTTTTTTAATGATTATAATATGTTTTTTATGTTAATATTTTTATTTGAACATTTTTAAAAATATTATAACAAAGAAACTGTATGGTCCATACAACTAATTCCAACCTAGGAATGCAGAAATAGAGAAGGGGATATGACATGCTACCCCGGGGTAACATGGAAACCAAACATACCACGTGACGGCGTATATGTTCATAAGTATGGGGCCCATTGCTCCACGATACTTGCTTGAGATACTACATGATTGTATGCTGATGAGGCATAATAGCTTAAAACCGCATTTAAAGATGAAGGATACTATAGAGTTGTTTAAGTGTCTAGTATTCCTAGGATCAACCAACTCGATATTAACAAAGAAAATTCCATACGAGTGTTAACTCATTCGAGAACAAAATGCATTCTTTATCTACATATATTATAGGTTATATAAGTGCGAGCAATCTAAGCGCCTTTATGAAGGTGAACATGTACCGATACAAAGATATCACTGATATGCATATTGTCATATACACCCACTCTTATTTAGTCACACTATACCAAGCAACACCACACACAATAGCTCCATGTAATTATACTTTTGAATCAAACTTTAAGTAGAAATTTTTTGCAAGGAGCATAAACTTGGGATACATTCTAACATAGTTCCAACATATTCAAAATACTTAGTAATAGTTAATTCAGAAAGGAAACAATGATTTAACACCAATACATAAGGGAGTCCTTTTACACTAATGAGGATATAATTGTTTAATACTGACACATTAAAAGGTCCTCTCATATTACATTTAATCCTAAGAAAACCCATATAAAAGCCATGTGGATATGAAGAGCATGCATCATGAAAGGAATACACGATAATACAAATAAACCAAGGGCTAGGGAAGAAATTACCATTGACATTCATAGTCCTTTCCATGTTATATTTGATATTTAATATGCATCTCTAATTGGAGGGTAACACACACAACACACATATCTAGCCACTCCTTCATTCATCATATAAGAGCACAAAAAGAAATTCATCAAAAGATTTAAAGCTAACCGAGTTTTCATACAACGAAACAGATGTATTCGTTTTACGCATCTAACTAGATTAAAAATTAAATCTCAAGAAGAAGACTTATTTTGTGAAATATGTAATAAAGAAGGCACATGAACGATCAACGTGCTGATAAACACGTCGAAAGAGGATTATATCCTAGTCTCAAAGCAGAGAACCATGAAAACATGTCCAAAATGCAAGTCGAATACTTCCCTATGGAAGCAACAAGCCTGCATATTGATCTATCTCACCTTATATTGGTATATTGCGAGCGACCCTCAACACTAGCATCCTCTCCTTTGCCCTCTTAATGCGCCAATAGTTGCTTTTGGGGCTCAAGAAATGAGAAATGGATGTGTATTTTTGACGAGCGGTGGTTTGAACTTCGAGGAGTGGTGGTTTGAACTTGGAGGGGGGGGTGTATGGAATGACATTATCAAATTCATTGAGAAGCTTTTTACATGGCGAGCCTAGGGATTAAGGGAGTCCTTCAAAATAAAGTTAATCTCCTTTGTGTCCTTAAGTTGCTTTCTTTACCAATTTCACTATCTCTCTTGCATTTTCTTCATGTTTCAAGGTTCTCCTTGATGCCTCAGCCTAACATTTGTCATTATGTCAATCGAGCATATCCGGATTTCCTAATTTTATTCAGTTGAATTTAAAGGTTTCTAGTTCACCGAATAGACTTAATCCAATGTAGATATCGATTCTAATTATGTTTTGCCTTCTATAGGTTCTTTATAACTTGAAAATTTATGGAAATTGCTTGAATTTGAATTTATGTAGTCATAATAGACTTAGCTTATTATGTAACTTGATAAATCTAATGATGGGGATTACAACAAGAGTGGGATAGATGAGAAGAGAGTGCAAGCAAGAGCTAGATAAAGGGTAAGATTGATCTAGGAGAGAAAAAAATGATTTTGTGTGTGTGTGTGTGTTTGGAGGGGGGGATGATGGATGAGGGAGAGATACATATGTTGGTCTAGTATTTTCACACCATCTACGAAAAACGAGTCGTCAATACACATCACGATTGAAATACTTTCATATCGTCATGGTATTAGTTCGGGATACAAACATAATAAGGTAAAAAATCTCCGGTGGTTAAATGGTGATATACCATTTCTAATAGTTCCAAATATAATGTGGGTTGAGGCTTTAACAATTCACCATCTAGTAACTGGGTCTTTAGGATCCTCTCACCCTATGCTGTTTTCAACTTCATCGTTCATCTCTGCTTACTGACGAGTCGCTAAATACGATATTTAATTCGTGTCCGTTGTAATACGTGTACTTAGCGATTCGGTCAGAACCGAGAGAAGATCTCCGTGAAGAGTGTCTCGGCTTTAATTTATATCCCGGGCAAGTCCGAGGTCGAACTCAGGGAGGCAAAGGAACAACTTGGGTTTAATTTGCAAATTTAAGATCTAGATATCCAAACGGTATTTTTTTAGATTTTTTATGCAAAAAGAATGCAAATGCAAGTGAATTACAACACTAAGAAAACACACAACAAGGCTAAATTAATTTTAATGTCAAATTAGTCCAATTTAGCCAAATTATATTTTTCTTGGAGTCCTAATCCAGAGATGAACACAAAACATATTTTTTTAGATTTTTAGGGGTTAAAATGCAATAATGAAAAATGCACACTTTTTATGGGTTTTTTCGCAATTTCTCACACAAACAGTAAGCAAAAATTATGAAAAAATTACTGGAATGAAAACATGATGCAAGGAAGCTACAGTAATATTTTTGGAATTTTTTGACAAAATATGAATTTTTTATGTATTTTTTAGTGGAAACAGAGTGATAGTGAGTAAATAATTCCTAATAAATCCACGTTATCAAATTAATCAGAGTGCAATTTATCTCAGAAAGATATTTAGATGTGTCATACATGAGACTTTAAATTTCGCAAAAAGGATGTTCGTGGATTTAATTAAAAATCAAATACTAGTAACACTCTACAATTTATTTCAGGCACAATACAACTCCAATGGATGTGAAATTTGGAGTGTAACTTTATCACATTTCAAGCCATCACATATATTTTTTGTGGAATTTTTAGAGCAACCATATGTGAGATATAATTTAAGAGCACGGAATGGGTAAAATATCAAGAATTTCAGTTATATACTTTTCATTAATTACCCAAATGTCATAAAAATACAAGAAAATGGTCAGATGGTAGACAAGTAGTTGCTCAACACCGTGATATTTTTCTTTAAATAAAAGATGCAAAATCAAGGTCCAAATTTGAGTACAAACACAGGGGTGTCTCTGCAAATTCAGAAATTGAAAAGTACAACAAAATACACACATGGACCTTTTTGTAATTATATAAACTATACAAAAACTTTATACAATTTTTACAATAAAAAAATTTACCATCTTCTTCATCCTTCGGATTGCAGGTGAAGTGGAGAACCCAACAGGGGTTTGGTGTCGACGGCCGGTGAGTGGCCGCGCGCGGCCGTGTGCGCTGCGGCGCGCGGCGGAGGCGGGCACGGGGTCGCTGGGCGGCCGGAGTGGGGGTGGCGGTAGTCGTTGGAGCAGGCAGCAGCCGCGCATGAGCGCGCCGTTGGGTGGCTGCGCATGGCGCGCGCGGGGCGGTGATGGATGGGGACCGGCGGCTCGCAGCCGCGGTCGGCAGGAGGCGGCTGAGCTTGGGGAGGAGGTGGCGCCGCCTTGGGTGCTGCTTCAGGAGGGGCTGCGCGGCCGCGATGAGGAGGAGGGGGTGGGGGCGGCGGCGTGAGCGGCTGTTCCCCCACTGTTATTTTTTTTTTTGATTTTTTTTGAAATCTGTTTAAAGCTGTAATAAAAACTCTTTTTTTTGTTTTAATTTTTTAATTTTTTTATTTTTTTAAAACAGGGAATAAGATGATTGTGGAGAAAGAAAGAAGGAAGAAAAAAATGATGACGGTGGTGTATGATGAGGATGATGGAGATGAAATAAAATGATAGGTGACAGTGATGTGGTAAAGAACCTTTTTTTGTTTTAAATCTTTTTATCTTTTTCTTTAATTTTCTTTAGATAGGAAATATGTACACAAAAAGAAGGGGGAAAAATGATAGTGAGATGATGATGATGAAGATGAAGATGTATAAACAAATGATAGATGGTGGGTGGTGATATGATGGTCTAAAAAAAACAAAGATAAAAATAAAGAGAAGATGACTTAAAATTACCTACGATGAATGCGGGCGCCTATGGAGTGCTCTCGTGAGCACGGTCTTCGCTCAAATCGCCGGCGTGCGATGAGCTCGAGCAGCACGCGGTTACGGCTGCGATGTTGGCCAAAAAACCAACGGATCACACCGGAGAGAGGGCCGTCGTCGCTCGACCGCGGTTGCGTCGCTGTCACCGATTCAACTCAGGGAACTAGGCTCTCCTCACATAAAGATGGATCAAAGGCAAAAATGAGGAGAATGACATGTATATAAAGAGAATGGGATGAGAGGTTATTAAACTGGTGGAGTTGAATGGGAAGTTGATTTATTAATGGGGTTGAATGGGAAGTTGAGAAAAATGGTGGAATAATGGAGTTGAATTGGTGGTTATTGTAGAGAATGAAAATTAAATAATAAATAAATAAATAAATAAATTGGCTACTTTAAATACAAAAAAATAAAAAGAGAAGAGAAATAGTGGAGAATTTACAAGGGAAGACAAACAACATGTCAACATTTTTTACTTTTCTAATATGTAAATTTTTTTGTCTTTTTAATAAGAGATATTTACAACAAAAAATATAATATAATATTACAATTAAAATACAACACAAGTATGATTTTTTTTGTATTTTTAGTAATTAAGAAAGATACAATAAAAATTAAAGAAAGAATGCATATATACATAATATACAATATACATCTAGGTCCCAAAACTCAACTTTTGCAAACGAGCTCCGATTTTAATGAAACCACTTCCGTTGGATAGATAATTTTCTAACTTGAACTTTAAAAGTGATTTGGTGAATTTGGAGTTCATATGGAGCGGGAATTTAGCTTGAAAGTTGGACTTTACGGCTTTTTCTCTGTGGGACCTAGGAGCATTTATTTGAGGTAAAATTTATTTTATATTTTTATATTTTTATGTACATTTTTATAAACAAGTTAGAGAAAGAATTAGGTAAAAAGGAGTTGAAATGAAATTATTAAAAATACATTAAGTTTTGGGTTATTTACATGTATAAAACTCCTGTGATTTTGCGGCCGTTTTTATGTTAATTTATTTTGTACAATTTAATATATAATAATTAGTGTGTTTTATTTACAAGAGCTATTTTGTTAATTTATTGATTTTATGGATATTTTTCTAGGATTTTACTCGGGGATTTTGCTAAGATCAAGATATTAAGATGATGAATCGTGGATTCATCACCCCCCTATACTTAAACTTTGCTAGTCCTCAAGCAAATAAAGAATGAATAAGTTGGGTTAACCCCTGACTGTGCATGTGAATACAAGACTTGATCCGTTCAAGAACTCTCGGTTTTAGAGATCCTAAAATTCTAAGCTGAAACAAGCTCTAGTCAAAAGGTACCCAATTTCCCTAATCATCAGACTCTCTTTGTATACATATAAAGTAGAGATATGACTTTAAGTGTGGACTGCAGTTATAAGAGTAGAGTCGCAACGTCACCCAAGGTTCCAGTACAAGAGACTCTCCTAAGGACCCGATCCTCAACACTAGGGAATAAATCATTTCTTGCATCCAATCCACCGTCTCTTTAGTTGTCAGACTTGAAAGTGTAGATGGCAGGCCAGTTGATGGAGGGCATAGGATTGTGTCATTTCTTCTCTCCCTCTCATTGGAACAAGGATCCTCTCAAGTGCCTTATTACGCAACGCAATTTTTTTGGTGTTGATCAGTGCGCCCGTCAAGAGAAGTTGGAGCCGTCGGCACTTGTTTTCCTGGGAGTACACCGGGATGTGCCTTTTTTGAGTACCTATCGTACCTTCTACATCCAGACTTGTAGCATTTATGATGCAGAGCCCTTTTTTGGTGCAAGCCCGACTCCTGGTCCTAATAGCGGTGGTCCAAGTGGACACTTTGAAATGGTTGGGAGCGCTCGCCTTTGGTGGAAGCTCTTTTGATAATTGACTTTGTGGAATGAGAGCTTTTCTTTGACATTTCATTGCTTTGTAGTATTTGTGGCTAGCTCCACTGCTTTTACCAAGAGTTGGCGCATACTGATCAACATTTTTTATTTTATCACACCCTGGCACATAGGTAAATATCAAGAGATAGTACAAGAACCATGTTCTCATACTGGCTAAATGTGCTGACACTCAGGTTTCATGAAGCCTTCATTGATTTTATCCCATCCTCGAGCATCATTAAATCAAGTCCAAACTCAAATCTCTCATCCTAGTTCCTCAAGTGAAATTTCAACTCATCTCATCATAACTGCAGTCGTGTTCGTGAGGTGTTGATCATATTCTTAAGGTAGAGACTAAGCATGCAATATAGCACACAAATCTTTCAAACTAGGGAAATATGAATAATTAAGTCAAGGACCCTAATGACTAAGGCTGGTTAACTCAAAACATCAAGACCTCATAAACCAAGTGTTCTTGAACATCACTAGTCTTGTGTGAAAGTGAATTGTGTCAGGGATTAAACCAACTTATTAGTTAGTTTTTTTAAGTTGATGATTGATTGATTTTTTGATTTTTTTAAGTTTTAGAAAAGTTTTTTTTTCACAAAGGTTTTTTTTTACAAACAAAGGCAAAGAAGAAGTTTTTTTTGTTTTTGAAAAAGATAGGTAAATAAGAAAATATTTTTGTTTTGAAAAGTTTTTTAAGCAAATAAGGAAAAAGAGTTTTTTTTAGGAAAAAGTTTTTTTATTTATTTTTTTGTTGGTTTTTTTACCCACCCCATAATTATTGTATAATATATACAAAAATACGTGAAAGTACGAGCTATGGGTAAAGTATATATGTAATATATACACGCCCCCCTATACTTAGCTTGTGTTATGTCCTCATGGCACTAGGTGACAAAAAGACATAGCTCGTACTAAGCATAGGAAAGCTAAAATAATAAAAAATATAGAAGTCGATCCGCCCCCCTATACTTAGGCTCTGGATAGCCTAAGTGTAGAAGAAGAGGAAAAATGGGGCGGACGAGGTCAAGAGGAGAAATGATGAGTAAATACACAAGGCGGGCATCGGTCCCCCCTATACTTAGGCTTTGGTCAGCCTAAGTATAGGACAAGAGTAAGTGTGAGAACCTATGTGATCTCGAGAATATACAAAGAAGGGAGAATATGTACAAGAGTGATTGAATCTTCTAAGATGTTGAATCTTGATGCTGTATCTTAATGAAGAGTAATAAGATGTATGTGCTCTGTGCTCACTCTGTATGAAGTTGATGACCTCGACTTGGACTAACTGCTCTTTGGAATCAACAAAATGCTTCAACAGTTGTCCATTCACCACATGAGATTGTGCACCATCTGTGAGATCAGCTATCTCTACACTTCCATTCTCGTGCACTTTCTTAACCACAAAGGGACCCATCCATTTAGATTTGAGCTTCCCATGGAATATCTTCAACCTGGCATTAAACAACCATACCTTTTGTCCAGGGACAAAGTCTTTGCACCTAATGTGCTGATCATGCCATCTCTTTACTTTGTCCTTATAAATCAAACTGTTGTCATATGCCCTGTTTCGGATTTCCGTGAGCTCGTTCAAGTTCAAGTCTCGGCAAAGCTTCCCTAGGTGACAACTCCAATTAATCTTCTTAATTGCCCATTCGGATTTATGAATCAATTCTGCGGGCAAATGGCATGGCTTACCATAGATCATTCTAAATGGTGAAGTACCCAATGGTGTCTTGTAGGCTGTCCTATAGGCCCACAGAACTTGGTCCAAGAGCTGAGACCAGTTCTTCCTATCGGGACGAACCAATTTCTGAAAAATACTCTTCACCTCTCTGTTCGAAACTTCTGCCATGCCGTTGGACTGTGGGTGGTAAGGACTAGTAACTCTATGATCAAATCCATAGTCCTTAGCTAAAGATCTCATTTCTCGGTTCACAAAATGGCTACCCCCATCAGATATCAAAACTTTTGGCACCCCGAACCTAGCAATAATATGGTCTTTCACAAACTTACAGACAGTCTTGCTGTCTGCGGTTCGGGTTGGGATAGCCTCCACCCACCTGGATAAATAATCAACCGCCAACAATATGTACTCACGTTTTTGGCTGTTGGGAAAGGGATCCATAAAATCTATGCCCCATGCATCAAAAACATCACAAATAATCACCGGTTGCATGGGCATCTCATCTCTCTGACCAACTGTCCCTCCCATCCTTTGACAGATCGGGCACGACCGTACAAAATCAATGGCATCTCTAAATAAGGTCGGCCAATACAATCCACATTGAAGTACTTTGTGAGCGGTTCGCTTTCCCGAATGGTGTCCTCCAGCCTCAAGTGAATGACAATATGTGAGGACACTCTGGTATTCCTCCTGAGGAATACACCTTCTCCAAACACAATCCGGTCCTTCGAAGAAAAGGAAAGGATCGTCCCAGTGGAATCTCCTCGAATCCGACTTCAGTCGATCAATGCTGCTCCTAGTCCAACCATGGGGAACCTTCTTGGAGACAAGATAGTTCACCATGTTGGCATACCACTGGAGGGAGTCAATAACACAAATTGACTCATCTGGGAAGGTCTCTTTAATCCGCTCATGATCAGGAGAATCCTTAAGTTCAATCCGAGAAAGGTGATCAGCCACAACATTCTTCACTCCAGGTTTATCTTTAATCTCCAAATCAAATTCCTGGAGGAGTAAAATCCACCTAAGAAGACGCGCCTTCGCGTCCTTCTTTTTCATTAAGTATCGAATGGTTGTGTGATAAGTATAAATTGTCACCTTAGAGCCCAAAATATATGATCTGAACTTCTCGAGGGCCCATACTACTGCGAGCATTTCCTTTTCAGTAACTGTATAATTTTTCTGTGTAGGATCTAAAACTTTGCTCGCATAGTGAATCGCAAACGGAATCCCCTCTCGTCGTTGTCCTAACACAGCTCCTATAGCGAAATCTGAAGCGTCAGTCATGATCTCAAAGGGGAGAGACCAGTCAGGAGCTTGTAGGATAGGTGAGGCACAAATCTTCCTTTTCAAGAGCTCAAAGGCCTCCAGACACCTGTGATCTACAACGAACTTTATGTCTTTCCCTAAGAGCTCAGTCAGTGGGCGGGCGATCTTTGAAAAATCTTGAATGAATCTCCTATAGAATTCAACATGCCCTAAGAATGATCGCACTGACTTCACGTTGGTAGGTGGATCGAGTTTCTTGATCACCTCCACCTTGGCAGGGTCAACCTCCATTCCCCTTTTGGAGATGACATGCCCCAATACGATACCCTCTATCACCATAAAGTGACTCTTCTCCCAGGAGAGTACCAGATTCACCTCTCTACACCTCGTGAGAACTCGGTCCAAGTGCGCTAAACATGTATCAAAAGAATCACCATGGACCAAGAAGTCATCCATGAACACTTCCAGGAAATCTCCCACCATCTCGACAAATATGGCTATCATGCACCGCTGAAATGTTCCCGGGGCATTGCAGAGCCCGAATGGCATGCGCCTGAAAGCATAAGTGCCGAATGGACATGTGAATGTGGTCTTTTCCTGGTCCTCAGGGGCTATGGCCACCTGGTTGTAGCCTGAGTACCCATCAAGAAAACAGAAGAACTCTTTCCCTGCGAGTCTCTCCAAGATTTGATCAATAAAAGGCAAGGGAAAGTGATCTTTCTTGGTCGCGGCATTCAGGCGTCTGTAGTCAACACAGACACGCCACGACGTGGGTACTCGTGTCGCGATCTCTACCCCCTCCTCGTTGGTGACCATCTGAATTCCCGACTTCTTTGGGACAACATGAAGTGGGGCCACCCACTTGGAGTCAGAAATAGGGTATATAAATCCTGCTTTGCACCATTTCTCAATTTCTTTCTTCACCACTTCCCGTAGAGTGGGGTTAAGTCTCCTCTGGAATTCACGGGAAGGTTTCACATTATCCTCAGTAAAAATGTGGTGCGAGCAGAGAGCGGGCTTGATGCCCACGAGATCCGACACTGTCCAGCCTATTGCTTTGCGGTTCCTCTCTAAGACTTCTAACAACCTAGACTCCTGCTCTAAAGTCAAGTCTGAGCTAATGATGACAGGATATCTCTCTTTGGGTCCCGCAAGAAAGGCGTACTTGAGTGTAGGAGGTAGTGATTTCAGTTCTGGTAATGTGGTATCATCAAGCAGATCTGGCTGAACTGAATCTGGTTCCGTGCTGCATGAAGGTGAGCTAAGCTGAGTAGTACTCGCTACCAAATCAGAAGTATCGGGAGTCGTATCGTCAAAAGTATCCAAACAATCGGCAAAAGCCACGTCCGACTCGTCATCTATGTCCCATGATTGTTCCGAAGAGGATGGAACTGACATATCCGGATGGATCTCTAAGTCATCATGAGAATAGGTTGATGCATCTCTAGCAAGATCAGACAACACCTGGCAAACTACATCATGCACTATATCCTCTCCAGATGAAAGGGTCTCGCTCTGTCATGAAGGAATCTGTCCCCAAATCCCAACTGTGCTAATCATACTGCAATCTGCCTCTGAAGATGAGTACTCTGTACTACTCTCTGAATCAGGTCGCTGACACTTGGTTTGCTTCATCTCAAGGTTCACTTCTCCACCTGGAGAACGGAACTTCATCATTCCCGTACCATAGTCGAAAGCTGCGCCTGCGGTCCTAAGGAAGGGTCGCCCGAGAATGATCTGAGATTCTCTCCAATGATTGGGGGTCTCCATCTCCAAGACTGTGAAGTCCACCTGATAGTTCTGTCCCTCAATCGAGATAACGACGTTCTTCACTTCTCCCTTAGGTCTCTTCATTGAACGATCTGCGAATTGGAGTAAAGCTCTAGATTTGCGAAGTGGTCCCAACTCCAATTTCTAATATAATGCTAAGGGAAGTAAGTTGATCGAAGAACCGTTATCTAAGAGTGTGCGTGCAAACGCAATGTCGTCAATACGACTCTCCACATAGTGAGCACCCATGTCTCTCTTTTTCTTTGACAAAGTCTGATTCTTGAGACAATAGGTTGTGGCTACTGATAAGACATGTGTCTTTATATTTCGGTTATCTTTCTTCCTGCTAACTCTTGTAGGTGTGCATCTCACCTTAAGGTATTTTTGGAAGGCAGGATGGTTAGCCACATATTCATCAAATGGCACCTTAACTATGATGTTTCTTTACAAAACCGTGCCATGTCGGGGTCATCTTTCTGAATCTTTTTGATGCGCTTTCCTGCCGTAAGAGCACGGGGGAAAGGGATTGAAGCTAGGGAAACAGAGGATGAAGAATATGAATCATGAACTGAAAGATCATTCTTTGCATTAACGGAAACAGAGTTCTTCATACAAGAATCTTTTTGATGCAACATGGACTCGAAATCAAAACTATCTACTACAGGTTGTGGAATAGAAGCTGGAGTGGTATCCGCCACAACCGGAGATGCAAGGTCCTCCGTAGACTCAGAAGAATATCCATGCTGACGATGCTGCGTACGTGCTCTCCTCCTCCTCTTGGCTCCCTGAGTAGAAATCCTCAAATGATGCTGATGGGGCTCTGAGATATGATGCCTCTCCTCCTCGTCCTCTGAAGACTCCTCAGGTAGAGCTCCAGAGATGCCCCTCCTCGTGTCCCTCGCTCGGTCAGGTACGACCACGGTCCTTCCGCTCCTGAGTGACATGTGGTTAGCCTCGTCACACGAAAGAATCTCATGTTCAGATTTAGGAGATGCTGAATAGTATACCTGACCAAAGTGATGCTGAGAACTAGAACGGTTCAGGCTATTGGGGTTAGCCTGAACTTGGGCTGGGATCGAGGTAGAGGGTGCAGTCTGCTCGTCTCGCCATCTTGACAAGCGGTTGACATCCACCCGTAAGTCCTGAACCTCGTTCCTGTAGGAACGTAGCTCGTCGAGTATCTGCTGCTGAATATCCACGGGACTAGACGATGAAGGAAGTGGATAAGATTGAGAAGAAGAACGGGAAGACTGGCCCTGCTGGCCAGTGTACTGCCTCTGCTGCTGCTGTTGCTGGGGTTGCGGGCCCTGTTGGCCCGTCTGGTAATGGCCCTGTCGGCCATACTGCTGGTACTGCTGCCTCTGCTGCTGGGGTGGATGGAATCCAGGGCTCTGCTGTGACGGAGGTGGTGCGGAGGTGAATGCGGTGTTGTGAAAGGTCGGGGGACGCTAATAGGTCTGTCGGTCTTCCGTACTTCCCTGCCTGGCAGGGTCCTGAGTATACCATATCCCATTCACCTCCCAAACTGCTGGAGGCTCCTCCTGGACTGTCTCTAATACTGGAGGTGGCAGCTGGAAAGAGTGGGTGTAGGATTGGTCCTGCTCCCACGGCTGGGGTTGCCCTGACACCAACTGCTCCTGAACATGGTGAACTCGGTAAATGGGAGCAGCGGGTGCAGTCACGACAGGTATCCTTATCTTAGATACCTTCTCAGTCAACTCCTCCATCTGTTTTGGAAGTTTGGAGACGCTCCGGTCTAACTCATCAATCCTCCTGTCGATCTTCTCGACTACAGTAAGCTTGTCAGCAAGAAGTCCCATGCTAGGGATCACGTCCTGAGAGAGATCGACTACAGCTGATTTTCCCCCTCCAAATGAGAGTGAACTGGGGGATGGTGTATAGGCCCTGCTGGCCATCTGTGAGCGGCTAGTTTCAGCCATCTGCTCAAATACCCTCCAGACGGTATCCGCTCCTCGTGATGTATAGCTGCCTCCACAGGCAGCGCTCACTAAACCCTGCATCTCAGGGTTGAGACCAGTGAAAAATGATTGGACCAAGATGTTATCATTTAGTCCATGGCAGGGACACTTCTGCAGGATGTCCTTGAATCTTTCCCAAGCATCACAAAAAGCTTCATGGGGTAATTGGGAAAAACTCGTAATGCGCATCCTCATCATGTTAGTTCTACTCAAAGGGTAGAACTTCTTCAAAAATAGGTCCTTGAACTGGGCATATGTGGTGACGGCGATCCCAAGATTCTTTACCCAGTAATCAGCTTTGCCACCCAAGGCAAATGGAAGGGCTTTGAGCCTAATATAATCCTGGCTAACATTATTATATTTGAGGTTAGCACAGATGAGCTCAAAGTCCCTTAGGAATGCATATGGCTCCTCAGAAGCATTCCCATCAAAATGTGGCAGCAGGTTCAGAAAGTGCGGCTTCAACTCAAAGTCAACAGTGGGTTCGGCCGGACTCAAGTAGTTATGAATTTGATATTGTCCGGGGTTATAAGCCGCATCCATTGGTAGTTGGACCCCAACATTTAACTGTCCCAACTGAGCTCTCAGTAATGCTTGTTGCTGCTCAGATGCAGCTAATCGGGCAAGTATCATTTTCATTGGGTCTTCATGGTTCTCTTCTTCCTCTTCTTTCTTCTTTGGCATTTTACTCGAATCTTCTTTATGTCCTGAATCAGCAATGTTTTCTTGATTAGAAGAGGATTTATGAATCATGATATTCTCACCAAGGCGATGGTCTTCCTCGGTGAGGTGGGAAGAGAGAAATGGAATAGTTTGAGAGTAACCATCCCGAGAGTGAGTGATCCTGGGCTCAAGAGGGTCATGAGTCCAGGTTGGTCCAAGTTGCGCTTGGACCTTTGAAGACGTACTTTTTGAAGGGTTCAACGAGAGATTCGCAAAGTCCGAATAAATATCCCCCCAATCAGTCATCTTCAATGTCAAAATAACCGATTAGATCACGATAATCAATGAGGCGCTAGTTCTACGGTGCACGTAAATGTGCGGAGTGAACTCACACAATACAAACGCAATTCAAACCCCCAATTTTACCAACTCAACACCTGATGGCCGAAAGAGTTCGGCCGATTTATCTGGTCAATTTTAGTTGGTGAGAATACAATCTTGGAAAGATTAACGAGCTGTTAGGTGCCCGTATTTTCCTACAGACTGGCCCGGTTCTTACGACTAGTTTGACCTACTTTCAGCCAGTATAGGAGTAAGTACGGACCGTATAAATACGGCTACCCGTTCCTTGAGGACTAAGGCGCCCTCTAAACCTCCCACTCTGCTAAGGAAGTCCGGACCGTTTACCGGCTACCTGTAAATCCTCACTGAAAAGTAGCTAATCGCCTAAAAAGAAAGAACCAGTAGTAAGTAAGAAATCCAGACTTGGCTCTATCCTAGGGTCGTCTCTCTCTCACTTGCAATTAAAACAAACAATGAGGGCTTTATGCACCCGAGAACAAGGGTTCTTTTTATTCCAATTAATTAGATCGACCTGCTCAATTCAGTCCCAATTTTAGAGTTAGGTTATCACTTGAATTTTATGTGAACACACAAGCACGTCTACCGTTCAGTCCCAATTTCCTTTTGACCTTAAGTTGTAAAACAAGAGGGGAATCAGAAATCAGAATGCAAACGAGAAACTATGATGCATGCTCAGAAGAAGGTATACTTACAGTGAATCCCAGCACTCTTCATGCGTTTATGCAGAACAGAATTTATAAATATTACACTAAATGCATGCAGATCGAGAAAACCACACCTAAAAAGTATACTATTAGCGGGGAAGAATTAATTGAATTTGAGCTAAGTAGTACGTGTCTATGTGCGTCTCATTATGAATCTTATAAGATATGTGAATCTTCTAAGATATGTGTGGCGTAAATTACGATGGGCACAAGCAAATTTGATTCTAAACTACTGTGTGCCTAATCCTTAATTTCGCCACTCAAGTCAAGCCCCACCCTCGCCGGAGAATGAAACAGGCTCGACACACCACAAATAATGTCTAAGTCTTTTTACATGCGTGAGCTCTCAAACAAGAGCCACTATAAATGAACAAGATAAATAATTACAATAATTTACAAAATTCTCTCAAAAATAAATTGCTTTATCCTCGCACTTCAGCAGTCGACGCGCGCCGCGTCCGTCGACCTCCGATGCACTCCAAGTCCACCAGGCCCTCGCAAGGAAAATGAAATTTATATTAGAGAGATAAAAACAAAATATATACAAAAATATAAAGAGAAATAATTGCAAACACAAAAATGAAATAAATACAAGTGGTTCGGGGGTCAGACTACCCGAGTAAATGAAAATCTAAATCTAAATTTTTAAACTAATCCCTAAGCCGTTTGCCTCCCTGGCAACGGCGTCATCTGACGAGTCGCTAAATACGATATTTAATTCGTGTCCGTTGTAATACGTGTACTTAGCGATTCGGTCAAAACCGAGAGAAGATCTCTGTGAAGAGTGTCTTGACTTTAATTTATGTCCCGGGCAAGTCCGGGGTCGAACTCAGGGAGGCAAAGGAACAACTTGGGTTTAATTTACAAATTTAAGATCTAGATATCCAAACGGTATTTTTTTAGATTTTTTATGCAAAAAGAATGCAAATGCAAGTGAATTACAACACTAAGAAAACACACAACAAGGCCAAATTAATTTTAATGTCAAATTAGTCCAATTTAGCCAAATTATATTTTTCTTAGAGTCCTAATCCAGAGATGAACACAAAACATATTTTTTTAGAATTTTAGGGGTTAAAATGCAATAATGAAAAATGCACACTTTTTATGGGTTTTTTCGCAATTTCTCACACAAACAGTAAGCAAAAATTATGAAAAAAATACTGGAATGAAAACATGATGCAAGGAAGCTACAGTAATATTTTTGGAATTTTTTGACAAAATATGAATTTTTTATGTATTTTTTAGTTGAAACAGAGTGACAGTGAGTAAAAAATTCCTAATAAATCCACGTTATCAAAATAATCAGAGTGCGATTTATCTCAGAAAGATATTTAGATGTGTCATACATGAGACTTTAAATTTCGCAAAAAGGATGTTCGTGGATTTAATTAAAAATCAAATACTAGTAACACTCTACAATTTATTTCAGGCACAATACAACTCCAATGGACGTGAAATTTGGAGTGTAACTTTATCACATTTCAAGCCATCACATATATTTTTTGTGGAATTTTTAGAGCAACCATATGTGAGATATAATTTAAGAGCACGGAATGGGTAAAATATCAAGAATTTCAGTTATATACTTTTCATTAATTACCCAAATGTCATAAAAATACAAGAAAATGGTCAGATGGTAGACAATTAGTTGCTCAACACCGTGATATTTTTCTTTAAATAAAAGATGCAAAATCAAGGTCCAAATTTGAGTACAAACACAGGGGTGTCTCTGCAAATTCAGAAATTGAAAAGTACAACAAAATACACACATGGACCTTTTTGTAATTATATAAACTATACAAAAACTTTATACAATTTTTACAATAAAAAAATTTACCATCTTCTTCATCCTTCGGATTGCAGGTGAAGTGGAGAACCCAACAGGGGTTTGGTGTCGACGGCCGGTGAGTGGTCGCGCGCGGCGGAGGCGGGCACGGGGTCGTTGGGCGGCCGGAGTGGGGGTGGCGGCAGTCGTTGGAGCAGGCAGCAGCCGCGCGTGAGCGCGCCGTTGGGTGGCCGCGCGTGGCGCGCGTGGGGCGGTGATGGATGGGGATCGGCGGCTCGTAGCCGCGGTCGGCAGGAGGCGGCTGAGCTTGGGGAGGAGGTGGCGCCGCCTTGGGTGCTGCTTCAGGAGGGGCTGCGCGGCCGCGATGAGGAGGAGGGGGTGGGGGCGACGGCGTGAGCGGCTGTTCCCCCACCGTTATTGTTTTTTGATTTTTTTGAATTTTTTTTAAAGTTGTAATAAAAACTCTTTTTTTGTTTTAATTTTTTTAATTTTTTTATTTTTTTTAAAACAGGGAATAAGATGATTGTGGAGAAAGAAAGAAGGAAGAAAAAAAATGATGACGGTGGTGTATGATGAGGATGATGGAGATGAAATAAAATGATAGGTGACAGTGATGTGGTAAAGAACCTTTTTTTGTTTTAAATCTTTTTATCTTTTTCTTTAATTTTCTTTAGATAGGAAATATGTACACAAAAAGGAGGAAAAATGATAGTGAGATGATGGTGATGAAGATGAAGATGTATAAACAAATGATAGATGGTGGGTGGTGATATGATGGTCTAAAAAAAATACAAAGATAAAAATAAAGAGAAGATGACTTAAAATTACCTACGATGAACGCGGGCGCCTATGGAGTGCTCTCGTGAGCACGGTCTTCGCTCAAATCGCCGGCGTGCGATGAGCTCGAGCAGCGCGCGGTTGCGACTGCGATGTTGGCCAAAAAACCAACGGATCACACCGGAGAGAGGGCCGTCGTCGCTCGACCGCGGTTGCGTCGCTGTTACCGATTCAACTCAGGGAACTAGGCTCTCCTCACATAAAGATGGATCAAAGGCAAAAATGAGGAGAATGACATGTATATAAAGAGAATGGGATGAGAGGTTATTAAAGTGGTGGAGTTGAATGGGAAGTTGATTTATTAATGGGGTTGAATGGGAAGTTGAGAAAAATGGTGGAATAATGGAGTTGAATTGGTGGTTATTGTAGAGAATGAAAATTAAATAATAAATAAATAAATAAATAAAGTTGGCTACTTTAAATACAATAAAATAAAAAGAGAAGAGAAATAGTGGAGAATTTACAAGGGAAGACAAACAACATGTACACATTTTTTTACTTTTCTAATATGTAAATTTTTTTTGTCTTTTTAATAAGAGATATTTACAACAAAAAATATAATAAAATATTACAATTAAAATACAACACAAGTATGATTTTTTGTATTTTTAGTAATTAAGAAAGATACAATAAAAATTAAAGAAAGAATGCATATATACATAATATACAATGTACATCTAGGTCCCAAAACTCAACTTTTGCAAACGAGCTCCGATTTTAATGAAACCACTTCCGTTGGATAGATAATTTTCTAACTTGAACTTTAAAAGTAAGTCTGGTGAATTTGGAGTTCATACGGAGCGGAAATTTAGCTTGAAAGTTGGACTTTACGGCTTTTTCTCTGTGGGACCTAGGAGCATTTATTTGAGGTAAAATTTGTTTTGTATTTTTATATTTTTATGTACATTTTTATAAACAAGTTAGAGAAAGAATTAGGTAAAAAGGAGTTGAAATGAAATTATTAAAAATACATTAAGTTTTGGGCTATTTACATGTATAAAACTCCTGTGATTTTGCGGCCGTTTTTATGTTAATTTATTCTGTACAATTTAATATACAAAAATTAGTGTGTTTTATTTACAAGAGCTATTTTGTTAATTTATTGATTTTATGGACATTTTTCTGGGATTTTACTCGAGGATTTTGCCAAGATCAAGATATTAAGATGATGAATCGTGGATTCATCACTTACGCGCCCTTCCCTCGCCTATGTTTCTCCTTATCGCACTTCAACCTCTTTTATTTGACACTCGCCATGATCCTTCACTTTCTCGCCTCTCCGATGGCACATCAAAACTGCACCCGCTTCTGCCTCCACCCTTAGATGACTATTATGATCCTTCATTTGTCTGTGTTGTTTGCGACCACTACTTCCATCGATGACTTTTGTTCTGTTTCACATCTTTAAGGCCACATAATGTTTGAGCTTGATGTAGACACAACCAACATTAAATATCTGCCATGTTGTAGTGCTAGGTAAGACTCATTAACATCTTCTTTGATATGTTTACCTTAGAGTGCTATTGTATTTTTCCTCCATAAGGTCATTATTATTCAAGGGTATTCATGGAGCAGTTATCCAATCTAGTCAATTATGATCCATCCTGTCCCACTATTACCAAATCATGGGTTGACCCGATCTGTTCCAACGAGTATCCAATTTTAATGGATATCCGATAAGTTAAAATGGATAGCCATGGGGCACTCGTATAAATTATTAATTACATTAGAAAGAGCTCAATTGCATGCAATCTACGTTTAACGGTCTATAAAAAAAGATTGCACACATTTAAAGAACATTTTAAAGTAAAATCCAGTGAAAATCACATATATATAACAATTATCATTTTGAAATTAATTAATGATATTCAATCCTAGCAAGAAAAATTATATTTTTATGGACAAATCTATCTAGATTCTCGATACTTCATCTTCAGACCCTAGTGATCATCGGTACTCCTACTCTATATGAAACAAATTATAAACAATGAAATTGTATCAATATAGGTATTACTAAATGAAATTGATAATAGTCTCCTTGTGATGTTATGTCACGACCTCCTCCCGAGGACCTTAGGTTACCCGTCAAACACATCATTCGCCTACTTAAATAGCTTAGAGTTAATCCGTTGTTACGAAAACCTGGGGAAATACAAGCAACCCCAAGAAAACTAAAAGCGGAAGTAAGTAGTACACCAGAACTGAACAACAAGGATATCCATTCATTTTCATTTCATTCATATAACATGCTGAAGTTCCACAACATTCAATATATATATATATATATATATATCCCAAAAGTGAGGATACAGAGGAGAACACAACAAACAACTGTACAATGAACTCCAAAAGGTATACTTGCTCAGAAAGTATATCCTCCAAAAAGAAACGACTGCAGCACCAACTACGCCGGCTACTCGGTCGTCGGACCCTTGCCAGCCATAAGTAGAAAAGGGACAAGCAAGTATCTGTCACAAAATTGTCAAGTGCAAATTCTACACAGTTCTAATAAGGAAAGTAGTAGTAAAAGACTAGAACGGCTAGAATATCAGTAAGGTAACTGTAGTGGACAAAAGAGAACTAGTAAGTAAAAGTGGGTTAATTGATTCTTTTTAAGTTATTTACTTGCTTTCGGAAGACTAACAAGAAGAAACACTCTCGCTCACTACCACACCGTGTCTCCCTCGATCAATGGAACTAGCCAAGTCTCCCTCGATCAATGGAACTAGCCAACAACAACTTAAGCCTAGAAGTAAGTCTGTGGTCTTGGTCTGGTTAGGACCTCGATATCCGGGTAGGACTTCAAAGTCCAGGTTGAACCTCACACTATGACTCTGAGGTATGATGTACGCCTCAGGGTTGGGGTACCTCCGTAGGCATGCGATGGTGTCTTGCATCCTAACTAAGTTCCCAACACTCCTTCTAGCTTGTTCTCTCAACTCTCATTGATCCTCGGTCGACACGTGTGATTGCTCGCTCACGAAGGTGTACAAGAGGAAACGTACTCACAACTCTCTCATCACCCAACCCTCGTTAGTCTCTACTAATGATACTATCATCACTAGTCTCCTAGCGGAAAAGTCATCTGACTTTTACCCCCATCACAAAGTCACAAGCCTGGTGGAAAGGTAAATAGAACCTCAGTGTCTACTAACCACTACCCCGTCACCAGGTCACAAGCCTGGCGGAAAGGTAATTAAATCCTCAGTATTTACTAACCATTACCCCATCATCAGGACACCAGTTTGGCGGAAAGGTAATTAAATCCTCAGTGTTTACTAACCATTACCCCCCATCGCCGGGACACCAGCCAGACGGAAAGGTAATTAAATGGGTCATCAATGTTTAATGGAGAAACTTTGCTGGGTAATTGGTGAACTGTCACATATCTATCGATCAATACCCATCACCAAGTCACAAGCCTGGCGGAAAGGTAATAATTTCAGCGCTGAGGAAACCCCCGAAGGGATTCATCTGTCTCGCCAATCCTAGTGGAAGTGTGGTCCAAGGGAAAGGCAATGGTAGTACGACTACTACGCCACTAGAGGCATGAAAGAGAAGTGGTAAGCCTGCCGGACCCGACTTCCTCTCTCGTTGCTCAACTCCCGAAGGAGAAGAGCTAAGTAAAAACCAGACGAGCTCGTAACTAACTGCAGAGAACCCCCAACCTAGGCTCTCTAAGAAAAACCAACGGGTCAGCGGAATGGTCTAGACAACTCGTGGATTCCAAAGAAGCATAAAAACTGAGCCGGCTCGAAGAAAATACGTGAAAAAGACTGGGATCCTAGACCCATGCTCTCAGTGTCCGCTACCCAAGCCTGAGCGACCTCATCTCCTACTCAGGTGAGGGTCACCGCGCCCTCGCACAGTTGGAGTATAAATCTCCACGACTGGCCACATGTGACATCACTATTTCTTTTATTTTTCATGTTTCACTTTATGTGTCTACGATTTCTTTGACTTATGACACATCTACAAGTTCTCGGTCCTAGTCCCGAACTTATTCTATAAGAACCTCAACTGATCCAAGGTCAGAGATACATACATGTTATTAGTCTTTCTCTCATCTCTTACTGATGAACATCTTATCCCAGGATCATTGACTACCAGATTTGTCACATCTTTCTTTTCTATATTCCCCAAGATTTACACACATACAAGATCTGGCTATTTAGAGATTTCAAGGTCTTAAGGTATCAGAAGTCAAATCACAGTTTGGAGGAGTTAGACTCCTTAGTTAACTTAGGGTCAGGTGATAAGTCCCATATACATTCTTATTTTCATATGTGAAATTTTCTATTATATCACAGTCCATAGTTCACATAAACATCACACTAAACTATTTCTATTTATCAATGTAAGGGAGGGGCTTAAAGTGTCTATCATGGACTTAAGTAAGGAACAACTCTAGGTTGTTATAAGGGTGATTACACTCCCAAGTTCAGCATACAATTTAGCCACAATGTCATGTGAATGCACAACCTAATGGGTAAAGCTTATCCTTGGTGTGTTCTAAATTCTGACATTTAATATCAAGGAATTCTAGTCTATATTTATAGTCATCAAACAAGACTAAGTCACAACTCATATATGGTCTGAAGAGGGTTCTACATAATCAAATTCATTCACATGACAACATTAGAATTTGCATGTGTGCACAGCTATATGTTCAGCAGTTCAAGCACCTTTAAATTCTCAAGTTTCTCACACCATCTTATGGGTTCACTACCCATGATTTAAGCATCGTAATACTTTTAAAGTTAATCATTTTAAGGGTCTTTACATGTCTCAAAACATACAACATTCAGTAACTACATTGTGTGCATAGTGTATAGTATGACAGAAAATACTTCACAGTTCAAGGCCCAAATCCCCTCAATTCCTCATGCATTTTTTAGGGCTTCAAAACCACAACATCAACCATCATTAATCCATGTTTAAGTGACAACAATCTTGTGGCTAAAACATAATCAAAATCCCAACATTTAATAAGAAAAACATGCATGTAAAACTGAATGTTCTCTGTGAACTATCGGTCCAAACCATCCAATTAAGTGACTCAAAGATCATCTCCTCTATGGGGTCAAGTCACCATGTGATCACCCTTGATCAATATGATGAGAACTCAAGGATGTGGGGCCTTAAAAACACAAGGAAAGCATGTTAAAGAATCAAACATGCACAGAGGCTGACTGAATTTTGCATACAATAGTCCATAATTTAGCAACCAAATCATCCTAAAAAACACTTCTAAACTCGAATCAAAAGCATGGATTGAATGATAATATATTCATCATTCATCCAGTAATCAAGTCACAAAGGTTTTCCCTTGGATCATCCCATCATCATGCATAAAATTGCATTCAAAGGATAAGATCACAGAATCTAAAACTTGCTGAACTGAAATATAACAACAGTTAAAACACTCCCAAATCACCTCCAAATTCACATCTAAGCCATGAATTAAAGACCAATAGTATGGGAACAAGATCAACAAGCAATGATACTCGAAAATGGCTCTTATATCATACAAAAATCATGCAACAACACATGCAAAACACAAGAACACAGATCTGAAATTTGTTGCAGGTCCATATGAACAACATCCATAAACCCCCAAAATCATCATAGAATTTCGAATTTTCATATGGATCTAAAGCCAACATGATAGAGGGTCTAACAACAACCAAATGTCACCAAAAGAGCTCAAGAAACTCTCCCAAATCAAACCAAGAACTCAGATTTCTCATGCAAAACCAGATCTGGAAACTCCCAAAAAATCATTCATCAAACCACTCCAAATACCAAAATAAAACCCAACAAGAATCACAATCAAATACTTGATATAGCAGCTCAACACAAGGCTCATAGAGTGGAGAAAATTCTATCTTAATGGCAGCAAAGAGGGGTATGATTTGTACCTCAAACTCAAGCTTCAAAAGCTTGAGGAAGAACACTCCAAGAACAAGTGTAGAACGGTCCACCACTTGAGCTTCAAGGCTTGATTTCTCCTCTTCTTTGGCCTTTGATCTTACATACAACACTTGATCCACATTCCTCTCTTCCACAACTTTGATTTGAGCTATTGAGCTTCAAATTTGGTAGAGAAATGAGGTGGTAATCTTAGAAAGAAGATGGAGGAACATGGAGGTTTTGGCCATGGATGAGCTCCAAGCTCTCAAGGAGAAGAAGCAAAGAGGAGGGGAAGCTTATGGACGAAATTAGAAGGGGGTGGGAGTATATAGTCTTGGGCAAATTGCAACATAAACCCACACAAGTCTTCTAATTTGCACATAAGACCCACCTATGAATAGTAATCACATTACTTTAGCCACTTAATCACATCTAGCCACAATTTCACAATTAGCCACTAATGGCATCACAATTTCCCATACTTAATCATAATTAAATTCTCAACATTCAAAGCCCAATCAAGTTCACTAATAATTCATAATCTTGGACTTAATTGGTCCTTAAAATTTAGGGCTGTTACATGTTAAGATTTAGTTGGTCTGAGATTTCTAAATATATTCAGCTCGTGGAGGTATGCTCGAGCAAGAGAGAATGGATTGTGATCGACTATCGCGTGCATGGTGGATCGAATCTCGCATGCATAATGCATGATCGATGTATGTCAAATCAACTAATAAAATGTGAAAAAACTAAGTTACCAAAATCATTTTTTAGGGATAATATCGAATTATTTTAGAATAAGTTGAACCTAAATAATAAAAAAACATACCATTTTGTTTCGCTATAGTTATTATTGCAAAATTTGAAATTATTTTTGTCTTATTTTAATTTATTTATTATTCCAGAATTTAACATCAATGTTGTTGGATACATTCATAGTCTTTAATTAGTATATATATTTATAAGTTGTCTTGCATGTATAAACATTGAATAACTATCGCGAGGACAATGATGGATCAAAGGTTCACTTAGACCATCCCTTGCTCTGAAGTTAGGGTCAAGAATAGTGGATCCGGGCGAGTAATCGATAATGACGATTATATCGCAATATATACCATAATTATACCCGTCTGTTAATAGAGATAATTTATTCCCTCCTTTTGTGTTTCTTACCATTATTTTCATGATATCTTTTCAATCAAATGGATTGGGAATTTATTGCAAGAAATCTCAAGCTTTCTAAAGATACAACATGTGTCTTATTAGAAGACAAGGGCTTCCAACAATCATCTTCTACAGAAGCCGAAGCAGACAGTAGCAACTCCCTAATTTTTTTGTTACAATTAGTAATCCTCTTGCATGAAGGAAAAGTTTACATCGAAACAGAAAAGAAACGGGCAACAAGCTAGACCGCTAGTCTTTTTGCAAATCTTACTTGAGATCAAAATTAAATAGAAAATTGGACATGGTAAGATATATCCATAACCCGTTGCGCGCGCGCTCCGCCTCAACATTCATCTCCCCTCCACCTCTACAGCATCTCCTCCAGTGGTCACTGATGCTCCTCCGCCCCGCTCACTACGTAAAGCCTTCCGCCCCATTCTCTCCCATCTCCGAACCCTTCACCCGCTCCTCTCTCCGCACTGCTCCTCTCCGGCCCCGCCACCGCCCCGTGTTGGCGGCGGCGGCCTCCGAGGGCACGAGGCCCTCCCTGTTCGTCCCCCCGGGCGTGTCGAGGGAAGAGGCAGCGGCGGAGGTGACGGTGCTTCCCTGGTCGAACATTGTGGTGGGGCCGTACGCTGGGCACGCGCAGGTCCGGCAGGCGGAATTCGCCGGCAGCAGCGCCAGGGCCAGGGACTGCCCCCGGGACGGCCTCCCGGAGTTCGCAATCCTCGGGAGGTCCAACGTCGGCAAGTCCTCCCTTATCAACATGCTCGTCCGCAAGAAGGAGTTCGCCCTCACCTCCAAGAAACCCGGTGAGACCTCATTCCTAGCAGAATTTCGCATTTAACCAGCCTAAAAACCAGCAATTAGCAGTCTTAAGCCTCCTATTTCGTTTTTTTTAACACGTTATTTAATATTTGTATGTATGTCTCATTAATCTTGAACATTTTCGTCATTTTGTTTAAAAATATATATGATTTTGTGGTACATTTGCCATGCTTCCGTTAAAGTATATGGTTGTCTTGGACTTAATGAATTGGTTTCGCTAAACTATGTCATCTCATGTATTTACAGTTTTTCTTAGTAAGCAATCAACTAAATAAAAGAAGGTAGTACATATAGGCAATGCTCTGCTCAATAAACAATAGAAGGGTTTAAACCCCAATCCATCCAACAGACACGGGGGAGAAAAGGTCAGGGACATCGAGCCTACTTTCGAGGAAAACTCTGTGCAAGGATAAAATCAGGGAGTCAAATAAAGCAATCAAAATTGGAGAGGAACTCCGAAGAGTGGTTGAAAATAACAGGTGGGGGGAGATGCAAGTCCTCCCAACATCTCCTGCAATTTTCACGCCAAATGTGCGCAATAATAGTAAGGGCTAAAGGCGATCAATCCAGAATATGGGAGATAGTGGCATCATAATTTCCAGCCACCGAGCTAAAATGGATCGAATCCAATTCAGAGCACCCGAATCAACTGGATTTAGCACTTCCATAAAGTATACACAACCAAACAAGAAGTGCTCAATGGATTCAATACCATTCAAGCATAGATAGCAATAGAAGCTAATTCAGTGCCACACTTTTTTTAATATTTCATGTATTAAAATCTTATCTTTAAAGAAAAGCCAAGCAAAAAATCTTATTTTATTAGGAGTTATGGAGTTCCAGTAAAATTTGAGGTGCTATCTAAGACACCACCAAATATAATGTGAGGATAACACGACTTTATCATTAATTTACTTTTATCTAAGAAAGTCAGGGAGCTTGGGTTGGGACTCAAAGTAATGTCCACAATGAGTGAAAGAAAGATTACACCTCAATCAGGTTAATAGTAGAGATTCTAATTTCAAGTGCTTTGACCCAATTAAGAGTTCCACATCTAGTTTTTAGAGCTACCTTGAAAGTAGTAAATTTAATGTTGGCAAGCTTATAGGTTGTTGGGTACCTCACAGCAAATTCAACCTCAAAGCCAAGCTCCGTGTGCCAGAAAGGCAGGTGCTTACCATCGCCTATATTACCATATATACTCGAAAGTAGGATCTCAACAGACTTAAGGCAAGATTTAAAGAAAGGCAAAACCACAATTAAGAGGAAATCTGTCCCAATTCCTTTTTTCCTCCACCGAATAATAGAGGCACATAGATGAGGGAAGGATAGTCCAGAAGATTTTGCTAGGGTGACCAAATTAAAATCTTGAATATTTATAATACCCCAACATCCATAGTCCTTAGATCTACATAAGTGGACCAAGAAGTTAAATGGGGTTTATTTTTGTTAGCACTTCCATTCCAAAGGAAGGAAGCATGGATTCTATTAAAACTTTTGATTACATGTTTGGGAATAAGTGTTAAAGCATAGAAGTGGGCGAGTAATGGCGTAATTGATGCGTTTATCAAGATGCATCGTGAGAAGATCGGAAAATGAATCTTCCTAAGAGATTCAATCCTCTTGGATGCTTTGTCAACAACTCCGAGCCAAAAAGATCTTGTCACCGAATTTGTATGTAGATCATGACCCAGATAAAGGGTTGTCCAAGGATCTTTCATAAGTCCTGAGGACAACAAAGAAGAGGCAGGTATACAGTTATCTCTAGTACAAAGAAATCAAGATTTCAGTACGTTAATTTATCGTCCTTAGATATTAGAGTATATTTGAAGAAGTTTTAAAACATTTTGATACTCTCTCATCATTCTCAGTTAAGATAAGCATATCATCACCATATAGAAGGCGGGAGATCATCACTGAACCCTCAGAGTCGTGATGTGGCTTAATTTGACCATCATTCTGTGTGTTGAATAACATGTGATGAAAAAAGCAGAGGCGAAAGAGGATCACCTTGTCTCAGCCCTTTCGATGGCACAAAGGTGTTCGAATCTTTATCATTAATTCTAATTGAGAGCTTGATCGTAAGGAGTAACTTTTGAATCCGATCCATAATTATAGGTTTAAATCCTAGCCAACATAGAGAGTTCAAAAGAAAACTCCAATCTAAAGAACCAAAAGTCTTTTAAAATCAACTTTAAGGACTACCATCTTTTTTGTGCATTTTCCAGTCGGCACTGATCTCACTCGCTGTTGCAATACAATCCTTGGTTGGTCAACCTGTAAGGAAGGCACACATGTTATTTGAAAGGTATCAGTCTAACACCTTCTTGCAGCAATTGGCTAAAGCCTTGGAGATAATTTTCATCTCACAGTTAGTGAGAGTGATAGGTCTGTAGTTCTTGTTAGACGAAAGGGAGTCTCTGTTATGATTCGTAGGAAAACCCTAGGCTCTCTTATATAGGGAGAGGCCTTACGGGTAAATTACATGGATGCCTAAATAAAAGAAAGAAATAGAAACAGGGTACATAAACATATGATAATACTAGAAACTATCTCTACACTCCCCCTCAAGGTGGAGCATAGATGTTGATCATGCTCAGCTTGGATGAACATCTCTGGAAAGGTCCTCTGAGCAAAGGCTTGGTGAATACATCGGCAGTCTGATCTCCTGAGCTGACATGGGCCGTGGATATCAATCCTCTCTGGATCAGGTCCCTGGTGTAATGGCAGTCAACTTCAATATGCTTGGTCCTCTCATGGAAGGCTGGATTATTGGCGATAAACAATGCTGCCTGGTTGTCACACTGAAGCTTCATAGGTAGAGATACAGCTACATGTAGATCTTCTAATACGGAGCGAACACACATCATTTCTGTGCTGGCTTGGGCCATTGCCCTGTATTCGGATTCCGCACTGGATCTTGCCACCACCGTTTGTTTCTTGCTCTTCCAAGACACCAGAGAGCCTCCAACGAACACTGCAAACCCTGAGGTTGATTTTCTGTCCTTAGGGCATCCTGCATAATCTGCGTCTGTACACGCTGAGATGGATAAATCTGCACTCTTTCTGAATAGTAGCTGTAATCCTGGAGTAGACTTCAGATACCTCAGTATCATGTGTATAGCATCCATGTGTACCTGTCTGGGCTGCTCCATAAACTGACTCACCCGGCTAACTGCAAATGTAATGTCTGGACGGGTTATAGTAATGTAGAGGAGTTTTCCCACCATCTCTCTACATCTCCTCTTATCCACTTCATCAGTATCATCATCATATAGCTTCATGCTGGGGTCCATGGGGATGCTTGATGGTTTGCACCCATCCATACCAGTCTCAACCAGGAAGTCTGTAATGTACTTCCGTTGTGTCATCACCAGACCATGTGCATTCCTTGCAAATTCCAACCCCAGAAAATATCTTAGGGTTCCAAGATCCTTTGTAACAAACTGACGACCTAGGAATGCCTTCGCCCTTGCTATGCCCTGAATATCATCTCCTGTAACAAGAATATCATCCACATAGACCATTATGACAACCGTACCTGCCGCGGACTTCTGGACAAACAACGAATGGTCAGCATTGGACCTCTTGAATCCCTGGTGCTCAATTAGGTTGGACAGTTTCTGGAACCATGCTCGTGGACTCTGTTTCAGTCCATATATGGCCTTGTGAAGTCTACATACCATATGCTTCTCCCCCTCAGCAGTAAACCCGGGTGGCTGCTGCATGTAGACTTCCTCCTGTAAGTCCCCGTACAGAAATGCATTCTTGATATCCAGCTGATAAATGCTCCAATCACGAACTACTGCAACAGACAGGAGGATACGCAGAGTCGAGTGCCTCGCCACTGGAGAGAATGTATCCATATAGTCAACACCATATGTCTGTGTAAATCCCCTGGCGACTAAGCGTGCTTTGTATCTATCCAATGTGCCATCTGCATGATATTTGACTGTGAAGACCCATTTGCAGCTTACAACTGATGCATCAGGAGGTGCAGGAACCAAAGACCATGTGCCACGGGACTGCAAGGCCCCCATTTCTTCTTCCATAGCTTGTCTCCAGCATTCACTCTTTAAGGCTTCCTGGTATGTCCGTGGTATGTCCACGGAAGACAAAGCAGTGGCAAACTTCTGGAAATCACTTGTGAGTCGGTGGAAGGAAACCTGTGAAGCAAATGGGTAGGAAGCACACTGTCGTCTCTGCTTCCGAATAGCAATCGGAACATCCAGATCATCATCGGGGTCCACCTGTAAGGAGTCATCCTGCATATGTTCCGAACCTGACCCGTCAGTAGTAACATCATCTGAACATACCTGAGGCTCAGTGATTGGCTGATCTGCTGGCTGAGCAGGACCTGACCGACGCGTATAGTGGTTAGGAAATGGTGATATGATTCGCCGTGGAATGGGTGGAGGTGGCGGTGGTGGTGGAGGTGGAGGTGGTGGTGGCGGTGCTGGCATAGGGACTGACACAGGAGGTGGAGGTGTAAGACAGGTAGGTGGTGGTGGAACCAAAATATCATCAGCGGTGGTGGATGGTACCATTCTGTCCCCGGCTGGCGAGAAAAACATGACCGACTCGAAGAAAGTGACATCCGCACTAACAAAGTACCTGTTGGTAGTAGGATCATAACACCGGTATCCCTTCTGGGTTCTGGAATACCCAACGAAGACGCACTTGACTGCTCTTGGAGAGAGTTTGTCAAGTCCAGGAGATAGACGATGAACAAATGCCACAACACCAAAGACACGAGGTGGCAGTGAGAATAGTTCTTTGTCTGGAAAAATAAGAGAAATTGGTATCTTTTCTCCAAGGACAGAGGACGGCATTCTATTGACCAGGTAGCATGCAGTAAGAACAGCATCCCCCCAGAAGGAAATGGGAGCACAACTTTGAATCAATAAGGTACGAGTGATATCCAAGAGATGGCGATGTTTTCTTTCTGCCACACCATTTTGTTGGGATGTATATGCGCAGGTGGTTTGATGAATAATTCCCTTCAAAGACAGAAATTGAGAAAGAGAACGTGTACAAAATTCCAGGGCATTATCTGTCCGAACATATTTGACCGATGAAGAAAAAACATTTTGCACTTCAATAATCAAATTTTTAATAACATCTCCTGCTTCAGACTTATTCCTTAGAAGAAAAACCCAAGAGACACGAGAAAAGTCATCTACTACCACAAGATAGAACCTGTGTCCCTGGTGATCGGGAACACGACTCGGACCCCATATATCTATATATAACAACTCGAAAGGGGAGCTACTGCTCCGACTCTGACGACCTGGAAAGCTCGACCTGTGATGCTTTCCTAACTGACATGCTTCACAACGAAACGACGAACTTGGGGAAATCTGGGACAGAAGATGGCGCATTTTCTGGAGTGGAAGGTGACCAAAACGAAGATGCCAAATGTAAGGTGAGACTGGACCAGCAGAGTGAGCGGAGATGCCAGCATAGGATTCCCGGACCAGCCGATAGAGACCGTTCTGCTCAGAGCCACAGCCAATCACCTTGCCCGTGAGTATGTCCTGAAAAATGAGAGAAGACGGGTCAAATATAGCTCGACAATTCAAATCCTTTGTAATCTGACTAATAGACAACAAATTCAGTGAGAATTCAGGAGCATGTAAAACATTCTGTAGCTGCATAGCGGAGGATAAGAAGACCTCCCCCTGACCAACGAGGGGTGAATGGGAACCATCTGCTATCTGCACTGAGCGACCTGGAGGAATAGCCCTGTAGGCCTGTAATCTACCTCTATCTCGACACAGATGATGTGTAGCTCCGGAATCTATAACCCAGTCAGATATATCATGTGAAGGAATGATTGCTGAAGATCTACCTGAGGAACTGGCAGCGGCGGAAGAACTGGCTGAGGCTGTGGCAGCAATATCAGAAGAGCCACCAGATGAATCACCAGAAGACTGTGGCATAATATCACGGAGACGGGCCACTAGTTCGTCAAATCTATGATCTGCAGTAGACGGTAATGGAGACTGTGAATGCTCTGCAACCCGTGCCGATGCTGGGAACCCATGCTTTGAGTAGCATGTCTCCTCTGAGTGTCCAGTTCTGTGACAATATGAGCACGTCTGACTGACTCGACCGCCTCTTCCCTGAGAGCCACGACCACATCCACGGCCACGCCAAGAGGATGGTCCACCTCTCCCACGCGAAGCTGCCATCGCAGATGGGGGTGGAGTAGAAGAGCTGGAGGAAACTGGGATACGGCTGAGCCTCCTGTATACATCCTCCACTGGAGGAATGACTGCATCTGCTAAGATCTGTGACCGTGCAGCATCATACTCAGGATCGAGGGCAGCAAGTAGAACACCCACCATGGTGGCGTTCCGGAACGTCTTCTGCTGCTCTGGAGTAGCAGTCAGAGGGATGGTACTGTAGAGCTTCTCAAACATCCCTCTTAGGGATGTGTATAGAGAGTGTAGAGGTCTGCCGGCCTGCTTCATCGTAAAGATGTCATGCTGAAGCTGCAACATCTTTGTCTCATTTCGCACCAGCGAATATGTAGCAGCAAGAATGTCCCACATCGCCTTAGCAGTGGGCTGATGGAGGACATCATTCGCTATCTCCATCGTCAACGTACCCGATAACCATACCTTTGCATAAGCATCATCGGCCTCCCATGAGGCATAGATCCCTGTCTTCTCCGCAGGCTCATCCTCGGTAAGAATGTGTTTCTTACCGTTTGATTTCATGAGGCTCATGAACTGCATGGCCCATAACTCATAGTTAGACCCGTCCATCTTCACTATCGGCGCCGGACCTTTGAATGCGCCGGTGGAGGGCAAATCGACTTTCGATTCTGACATACTGCTGCTGGAAGAAGACGAAGGGCGAATAGACAATGTGATGAATGTCTACACCAACTGCATCGGATTTGAGTACGTGTGTAGACCTTTACGCACTCAAATCCATAAAGCCGAGGAAGAAGGGTCTAGGGCACGCTTCCAAGGAAGCAAAACAGCCCTTGAAAGGCCTCGAGAGCGACGCCTAAGTGCTGGTGGAGGCCACGGAACCCCTACTGCGGCTGATGGGGTTGCCGCTGGGGCTGTGGGAGCGGTAGGGGGCGCCGCTGGGGCTGTAGGGTCGGCGTGCGGGTGCCGCGAGGTGTGCTGGCTGCCGCTGGGGCGACAGACAGCGGCTGGCTGGGCTGCTAGGGCAGCCGGCGGTGCCGCAAGGGCGGCAGGCAGGGGCTGGTGGGGCCGCTCGGGCGGCTGGTGGGGCCGCAGGCAGCGGCTAGGGCTGCTGGTGGGGCCGCAGGCAGCGGTTGGTGGGGCCGATAGCGGCTGGAAGCCGCCGGGATGGGGGGCGGCGGGTGGGGGGTAGGGAGAAGAGCCCTAGGGTGGCTCTGATACCATGTTAGACGAAAGGGAGTCTCTGTTATGATTCGTAGGAAAACCCTAGGCTCTCTTATATAGGGAGAGGCCTTACGGGTAAATTACATGGATGCCTAAATAAAAGAAAGAAATAGAAACAGGGTACATAAACATATGATAATACTAGAAACTATCTCTACAGTTCTCAACGCGCAAAGCATGTTCCTTTTTTGGATCAATGTAACACCATAGTTCGAATTTATAGATGACGTCATTGTTGTTTAGGAAGCTATCAAAAAAAGCTTAAGAGATCCACACTAGTATCATGCTAAAAATCTTGATAGAAATTTATCAAAAACCATTAGGTCTCGGAGATTTATCTCTTGAGATCGAAAACAACAAGGTGGATCTCATTCATAGGGAAGTCCCCATCATAAATATTTTAGCCAAACCCATATTCTGTTCCTTCAAAACAAAAGGGACAACTTAGGAGTGAGGCCTTGGAGAAGATCTTAACAAAGAAATCGAAGGTATGGTTTTCAATCTCGGAACAATTATATGTCAATCTGTCGCTCACATCGAGAGCCGCAATCATGTTTTGGGCTTTTCTCTTGGCCGCATGAATGTGAAGGAATTTGGTGTTCCTCTCACAAAATCTCTTCCAATCTTGCTACAACCTTTGTTGTGATAATTCAATGATGAGGGTTTTTGTTGCATTGCAATGCTGTTGGGCAACTTTATGATCCACGATGCCTTAATTACCAAGGTCAACCTTGAGTAAGCATTGTAATTGAAGAACCCTATGAGTAAGTTGATCCAATTGGGCATTAAGTTTTGAAATATTATTCATCTTCCAAGATTGGATAGCTTTCTTAAGAGTACGAAGCTTCCGTGGTAAAGCAAGTGTACAATTACGCCAAATGGCAGACACAAGATCTTTGAAACCATTGAACTTCGACCATAAATTCTCATATTTGAAGGAGGGATGCATCTTATCGGGTTTCTTATGAAAGATAAGGATCGAGTTGTGGTCCGAATAAGTTCGTGAAAGTCCAATAATGCATGACTCATCACCTAAATAGAGTATTATATTGCTAAAAGCAACGATCTAATCTCACCCAAGATTGTGGTGTTCTACATACAATCGATGTAAATCCGATGTTAGAAGGTTTAATTTCCTCGGATCAAAATCATTGACCAACCGATTTAAATCACCCCCTGAAGTTTTTCCTTGCCATTTTTGTATCAAACAACTACGAAAATCCAAGATCTATAAATATGACCTCATATCTCACTTTTTCTACATACAACAAAAGCAGCAGGTTCTCTTCCCTCTGTTCCCCAATCTATACTCTAAGAGAAATATTCAAGAGCTATTTTCTGCTTCCTTCTTCATGTCTACAGCTCCGGTGTTTTGCAATCAATTCTGACGAGCATGCTCCTCGCTTTGCAAGATCATTTAGTTTTTACCTCATATTCTTTATTGCATATTTGTTTCTGATATTGAGATTAATAGGATTATTACATGTATATAGTTGAGTTGACCGGAAATCAACTCAGATTGTACTACAGTTGGGTTGCCCGCGTAAGCAACTCATGTTAGCGGAAGACCTGTGTGGGCCAGGTTGAAAGTTCGAGTTAGGAGACTCAAGTCATGGTTTTTACTCTGGAGAGTTTCCATGTTGAATACATGTGCACTTATGGATTGAATTCTTATCTTGTGATTAAAAGTGCTACATAACATTGCAATTTTTGAGTTTATCATTTGTAGCAATCCAGGTCATACTATCCGATCCACTCATACTCCATCAATCGGTGTTTGGGAGAAACAACACAAGTCAATCCAATGAGAGTGACTGAGGTCGTGAAGCGGAGAGATCAGGATGGGGAGGTAGTGACAAAAACGTATGTAAGACGCAAATTTTAGAAAATTATCCATAAAGTTTGAAAAACATCGAATATTCAATAGTTAGATATTATATCTTACAATACTTTTTAAATTATTAATATAACAAACAGTTGGAACTGAATACAAGAGAGATGTTATTGATTGTCGTGTACAAAAACATATGTAATTGATTGCTGGTGTAAATTTAAAGAAACTAACATTTTTACTGTTCAAAAGTATTTATAATTGATGGAAAAATATATATTCGAAGGGTTTTACAATAAATTGTTGAAATTGTTATCTTTTATACATAAAATAGATGGGGGCTGAGGACTTGAGAAAGGAAAGATGAGAGAGAGAGAGAGGCGTGAGAGGGAGAGAGAAACACTGTTGAATAATTGAGAGACTCTTGAGATAGTATGACAATGCAATAAGAAAAAATATAGGGGTAGAAACAAACTTGGGAGGTTGATCATCCTTTCTTCAAGTGTAGGAGCTCTTTGGACGCGTGGGAGTAATTTGGGAATCCCTTGGGGTCTAATGCTAATGTCTCTTTGTTCTGGGAATCTATCGGCACGGACTGGCATGGTACTGAGGAGCGCATGGACTACGTGGCATTGATTAGTGCTGTTTGGTTGGCCAGAAACGGGGTGGTCTTTAGGCAAGACCATTTTTATGGTGAAAATGTGGTAAAATGTGGCGATGCATGGTAAAACGCTTATAGAAAACTAGTGTGCGTGAATTGTAATCATATACCTATACGATGGAGGCCTTTTTTTCTTTTAAAAAAACTTGAGAAGTTGACACCATTAAAGCTGTGAAAAATGAAGCCATTCTCAGTATACTGTATAAATAGTAGAAGTTTGATTTGAGCCACCCAATTCTTTTGCTGGCTGGTAGGATGGGGGGGGGTCGGGCGGAATAATGATAAGAATTTATTGCTTTCGAAGTAAAAAAAGAGGGAAAGAGGAGATATCATGTGTTTGCAGTTTGGATGTATAAGTGGATGGAAAAAGAAAGGAAGGAAGAAATAAATGTATAATGGTATGCTTTTGATAATGTAAACATATTCTCCTATTATAAAGAAATGATGATTAAAAGACATACATAAAATACACACAAAGGATTTCTTTTCCCTTCCTTTCTTATCCCTCGATATGGGAGAAGAGGAAATTCCTAGATGTAAGTGGTCTTCCTTCCCTCGGATTACCTTCCACTCGTCTCCCATTCTCTTGTATTGTTTCCATACGAACACCCGACCTCTATTGCTTTCCTCCCTTTCCTTTCCATCCAAATACACCTTTAGTTTGGGGGTTTTGGTAATCATCTGAAAAAAAAAACTATCTGAAACCTGAAATTTTCTTACGGCTTACAAGAATCCAGAACAAATCGGCATGGTTTCTTCAATAACTCAGGATAAACTTGTAATCTCTTGGTTTTGGATGTAGTTATGAAGTTTGATGTTGTAAATATATTTAAGGATGAATATTGTTTCTTCGGGTCAGATCTTTTTTCCCTAAATAGAAGGGTGTTGCTGCTAAGAGTCCTTTTTTATGATATTTTTATGACGACAACAATGTAAGGGCGCGAAACTAGGCATCTGAAAAATTGAAAATTGAGATTTTCTTGTATCTTCAGTAGCTTATAAGAAACCAGATTGTAAATTTGAAATGGCTCCTTCTCAGTATACCAGGTTGAAGTTGAAATTGTGTTACTTCATTTTTTTTAAAAAGAGAAAGATATGTCTGTCCCTCAGCTTCTGATTGCTGCCATAAATGTTGCATTGCATCACAGCAGCAGGTCATTCTGCCCACTTTTGATGCATTCTTGATTGAATCATTTGACGTGATCTCGATTTTGTGTTTAGTGTTGCAGAAAAACTCTTATATATCATAATTGTTATTGCAGTGCCTGAATGTGCTTTTACCTTTGCAGGAAAGACCCAGCTCATTAATCACTTCTTGCTCAACAAAAGTTGGTATATCGTAGATCTTCCAGGCTATGGGTGAGAAACCATCCAATTTATTAAATCCGTAGAAGGTCTCACTAATTGCATACATCGACAAGGGATCGTGAAGGATGAACCAAGTCTTGTACTGAAGGGAAAGGCTATTGCTAAGTAATTCTGACTGAGAACAACCATTGTCTTTGTTGGGGAAAAATGAATGGCTTGTTTATTCCATAAGCCCTAGGCTCTCTTATACAGGAGAGTAGCCTATGGGTAAATTACATAAAGCATACAACCAAAAATAAAAATAACGAACAGGTACATATACTAATGTATATGCGCCAACACTCCCCCTCAAGATGGAGTATAGATATCAATCATGCTCAGCTTGGACACACACTTCTGGAAAGGGCCTCGAAGTAATGCCTTGGTGAATATATCAGCAGTCTGATTCTCTGATGTGACGTGAACTGTAGCAATGAACCCTTTCTGAATCATGTCACGTATGTAGTGACAATCAACCTCAATGTGCTTGGTCCTCTCATGGAAGGCTGGGTTGTTTGCAATGAACAAGGCTGCCTGATTGTCACATTCCAGCTTCATAGGGAGCGGTATATCAAGACATAGATCTGTAAGTAGAGCTTTCACCCACATCATTTTTGTACTAGCCTGAGCCATAGCCCTGTATTCAGATTCAGCACTGGATCTAGCTACCACTGTCTGTTTCTTGCTCCTCCACGAGACTAGGGCATCTCCAACATAGACTGCAAATCCTGAGGTGGACTTCCTGTCCTTGGGGCATCCTGCATAATCTGCATCAGCACACGCTGTGATAGAGATCTCCTTTCCCTTCTTAAATAGCAAGCCCGCACCTGGAGATGATTTTAGATATCTCAAAATCATATGTATAGCATCCATGTGGACCTGACGTGGTTGCTCCATGAACTGGCTCACGCGACTCACTGCAAATGATATATCAGGTCTAGTGATCGTGACATATAGTAGTTTACCTACCAGTTCTCTGTACCTTCTCTTGTCCACCTCTTCCGTGTCATCATCATAGAGCTTCATGCTGGGATCCATTGGTGTCGTAGTAGGTCGACACCCTAGCATACCTGTTTCACTCAGTAGATCTGTAACATATTTCCTCTGCGACATTACTAATCCATATGGATTTCTAGCAAACTCCAGCCCCAGAAAATATCTAAGGACTCCCAAGTCCTTGGTGACAAATTCGGTTCCCAGTTTTGCTTTTGCCTGCTTTATGCCCTGGTCATCATCTCCTGTAATCAAGATGTCATCAACGTAAACCATGATTACAATGATACCTCTAGTAGTCTTCTGCACAAACAAGGAATGATCGGCATTGGAGCGCTTGTATCCTTGTTTCTCGAAGAGATCTGAGAGCTTCTGAAACCATGCTCTGGGGCTCTGCTTAAGGCCATAGATAGCCTTATGTAACCTGCATACCTTGGAACACTCCCCCTCAACAGCAAAACCAGGTTGCTGTTGCATATAAACTTCCTCTTGCAAATCTCCATATAGGAATGCATTCTTCACGTCCAACTGATGAAGCGGCCAGTCTCGGGCAACTGCAACTGACAACAAGATGCGTAGAGTAGAATGACGTGCCACAGGCGAGAAAGTGTCAAGGTAATCCACCCCGTATGTCTGTGTAAAGTCACGTACAACCAGACGTGCCTTGTACCTGTCAATAGAACCATCTGCATTATGCTTCACTGTAAACACCCACTTGCAGCTCACTGGATTTACATCTGGAGGTATAGGAACCAAACTCCAAGTTTCTCTGGACTAAAGCGCCGCCATTTCTTCCTCCATTGCTAGCCACCATCTACTATCCTGCATAGCATCATGATGATTCCTTGGAATATCGACAGCTGAAAGTGTCATAGCAAAAGACCTGAAATCTCCATATAGCCTATCAAAAGATACGGATGCTGATATTGGATATGTAGCACAGCTTCTCTTCGACTTGCGCAGAGCATTGGGAACATCTAAATCAGCTGTAGTCTCATCTGGCCCCTGCATCATATCTTGCTCAGAAATGTTGTCAGATTCATCAACATTAATATTTTCATTAATGACCATAGGCGAGCTAGTAGACGAGTCATGACCATGAGCGGGAGGAGGCCTGCGGGTATAATGAAATGGTAGCGGTGATATAGTTGGTGGTGGCGGCGGCGGTGGTGGTGGTGGTGGTGGCGGTGGTGACAGCAGCTGTGGTGGTGGTGGTGACGGCATCCGAGGTGGTGGTGTCATATATATGGCATCAGTGGATTAAGGTGGTAGCTGCTTGTCTCCTGATGATGAAAAATACATAATATCTTCAAAAAATGTAACATCTGCACTGATCATATACCGCCGACGCGAAGGATCAAAACATTTGTACCCCTTTTGAGTTCTGGAGTACCCGACAAAAACACACTTGACAGCTCTAGGAGAGAGCTTGTCAGTACCAGGTGACAACTGAGGGACAAATGCCACCGACCCAAACACACGAGGAGTAAGAGAAAACAAATCCTTGTCGGGATGAATGATGGTAAATGGGATCTGTTCATTTAAGACAGAAGAGGGCATACGATTAATTAGGTAACATGCAGTGAGAACTGCATCACCCCAGTAGGAGTAGGGAACGTGACTCTGTATAAGGAGTGATCTCGTGACATCAAGTAGGTGACGGTGTTTCCTTTCAGCAATTCCATTCTGTTGAGATGTATGAGCACACGATGTTTGATGAACAATCCCTTTTGAGGAGTAATAACTGGCAAGAACATTAGTACGCAATTCTAATGCATTATCACTTCTCACAAATTTTACTGATGTGGAAAAGACATTTTGTATTTCATTCAGAAAATGGATAATTATATTTCCTGCTTCAGATTTATTTTTCATCAGAAACACCCATGACACTCTGGAGAAATCATCCACAAATACTATATAGAATCTGTGTCCCTGATGATCAGGTACACGACTCGGACCCCAGACATCAACATGAAATAACTCAAACTTGGAGGTACTACTCCGACCTGGACGATTGGGAAAGGACGACCTGTGATGCTTTCCCAACTGACATGCTTCACACTGAATAGGTGTGTGAGAAAGACCATAAGGTAACACTCGACTCAACTTCTGAAGCGGTAAATGACCAAAACGCAGATGCCACAGTAAAGTAGATACTTGTCCAGTAGGAGAGGTTGTGGTTCCAACAAATGGGGTCTGATTCAGGCGGTAGAGGCCTCCTTGCTCATAGCCACGTCCACAGCTCTGGTGATGAAAACCACGACCTCTGTTGGCTGCCATGGCTGAAGAATTCTGACTCGCGGCTGTGGAAGGAACTGTGATCCGGCTCAATCTATGAAAAGCTTCCTCCATGGGAGGAATGGTTGAGTCAGCCAAAATCTGTGATCGTGCCGCCTCATACTCTGGATCGAGTGCAGCCAGGAACACGCCCACCATTGTCGCATTCCTGTACGTCTTCTGCTGTTCTGGCGTGGCAGTGAGCGGCATGAAGCTATAAAGCTTCTCAAACATCCCTCTCAGTGATGTATAGAGAGAATGTAAGGGGCGACCATTATGCTTTATTGTAAATATGTCATGCTGAAGTTGCAGAATCTTCGTCTCGTTCTTCGCCTGAGAGTATGTTGCCGCCAGAATATCCTACATATCCTTGGCTGTGGGTTGATGTAGGATGTCATTGGCTATTTCAATAGCCAAAGTACCAGATAGCCAAACCTTAGCATATGCATCATCAGCCTCCCAAGAGGCATTGACTCCAGTCTTCTCTGCAGGCTCAGGTTCGGTAAGAATGTGCTTCTTACCTGTAGACTTCATCATACTCATGAACTGCATTGCCCACAGTTCATAGTTTGTACCGTCCATCTTGACAATAGGCGCTGGACCACGAAAGGCGCCAATAGATGGGATATCCGCCTTGCTTTCTGACATACTGGAGATGGAAGACTGGAGCGATTGACTGAAGACGAGCTTTGTCTACAATAACATAGATGGGGGTAGTTGCATGTGTAGACCTCAAGCAACTATCCCCATGAAGATGTTCGTACTAAGCCCTACACGTATGCAGGGGTCACGCACAGGCACAAGTGCGCACGCAGGAGTCACGCGCATGCAAGATGCACAGGTGCGCACGCTGGATGCACAGGAGATGCGTGCACTGGTGCTACAGCGTGCGCGCGCAGAGGATGCGCAGGAGGCGCACAGGCGATGCACAGGAGGTGCGCTAGGATGCGCAGGAGGTGCGCAGGAGGCGCACAGGGGATGCGCAAGGATGCGCACATGCGGTGCGCAGGAGGCGATGCGCTAGGTCTGCCTCACGGTGCGCAAGGATGCGCAGATCACGGTGGAGGCGAGCGAAGCGCGCGAGTGCGCAAGGAGGAGGCGCACACCAGCGCACATCACGCGTGTGCGCAGGTGCGCACAGAGAAGGCGGCGCCGATGGGGCGAGCTCGGGCGGCGCCGATGGAGGAAGAAGAAGAAGGAGGGGCCGGTGGGTGAGGGGTTAGGGTTAGGGTTTCGAGAACTCCGGTCTAGGACCGTCGCTCTGATACCATGTTGGGGAAAACGAATGGCTTGTTTATTCCATAAGCCCTAGGCTCTCTTATATAGGAGAGTAGCCTATGGGTAAATTACATAAAGCATACAACCAAAAATAAAAATAACGAACAGGTACAGATACTAATGTATATGCGCCAACAGTCTTATTGACGAATACTCGCATATGGCTGATGATCCATACAAACTTGTTAGCTTTATCCTTTTTCACCTATAAAGAAATGACACACCAATTCCATACCGATTTGGTGGTCTTGAATAAGCAAAGACATCCCGCTACTTCTCACGGAAGTGTCGTCCTTGAATTGGCTAGTTAGTCCTTGGAATGGAAGGCTGGTGAACACCAAAGTGGCAATTGAATTGCTTTATATAATATTTAATTGCTTTCTATATTAATTTAATTTTTAGGTATTACATTAAAGGGCAGGGTTAAAAATGGGACCCATATATGCCTCAGATCCCAATTAGAGTATTCATTTTTTAAACGTAACAATAGGAGTACTAAACTTTGAATTTTAGGAGTTAACATATACATAAAAAGGTTATAGAAGCTTAGGGAAACCTACATTTGAATAAAAAAGACAGGATCCCACTTTATTATGTTTTAAAATGTGACGTGTAACTGGGATTTTGATGCATAGACTAGGGGCATTCTTTTTGTAATTTACCTTTTGTGACGTGTTATTTTGAGTGATATAATTGTCCCTATTGGGTGCAAGGTCACGTCCACCAAGGTTTGGTCACTTATAAAAAAATAGTAGAAGGATATATGGATAAAAACTAACAAAATTCATACATGGGAGGTGTCTTGGTACATGTTGCAGATGGCATTGGTTAGTTACGAAACAAGAGCTGGAGTCAACATGTTGACCTTTGGAGGAAAGCTCTGGAAAGATGGAGTTCCGATTAACTAGAACTAAGATGGAGCATATGAAGTGAAGTTCAATGATTTAGAGGTTAGAGATGTGACATAGATAAAGCTTAGAACATACTTCATTCAGAAGAAGGATGCTTTTAAATACTCAGGTTATGACACCGATAGAAGATAGCAGAAGAATATAACATTTGAGAGATGAATCCATATCCATTTTTATATAGGGAAAGGGAAGTGCTAGTTTACACGATAGAAAGAAAAAAGATCACACGACCCTCAAAGGGATATAACTCAAAACCTCCAACGCTCCCGCAAACTAGAGCATAGACATCAAACATGCTCTGCTTGTTACATCATCTCTGAAATTAAGTACAAATAAAATGCTTGATAGATATGTTGACAGACTCAAAAGTCACACAAGAAGTGCGCAGAAACCTCCTTTTAGCGAGTCCCAAGTGTAGTGACAATCAACTTCTACTTGGTGTTATTGGTTGTGTGCATAGTTGCTAGGTTATCAGACTTGAACATGCTTTTAAAAACGTGCCTCGAGGCTCTTTTGAGTAAAGTCACCTCGAGGCTATGGCCCCTCAAGAATCTCGCTCGAGGCGTATACATATATTATTGACTCATCTCGCTCTTTTAATGTATTTAACACTCATATACATATATTATTCACTCATAAGTGTAAATAGAACAATATCCATTATACAGTCATATGTGTTAGTTGCATAACACATGTTATATAATAATATATACTAGGCATGGGAAGCTATCATATTATATATGTTAACAACGAGATTGATGTTTCGGATGGCAAGCATCTATCAACATTGGGGGAGGTCACATATGACATAATGAGCATTGTATTGTATGAAATTGCACAGATGACTTAGGATTCAAGGCATCTCAGATTAAAAAAAAATCATATATTCACAAGTTTTCAACATGAATATTACATATTCACAAGTTTGTAACATAGATTGTCAATATAGTATTATAATGTCGTGTCCAATGTGGGGATGTTTAAATCTAGGATTTTATTAAAAAAATATTTATGTTAATTGTATTTTTTATGCATATTTTTCTTTGTATATTGAGGATTACGCCCGGACCGCCTCGAGGCTTGCGCCTTGCCTCAACAACAGAAAACTGCCTCGACATGTCTTGTGTTTTTTAAAACCTTGCATCTGAGCTCCATTACTCTACTAAGTCAATTTGCTAGTCTGCAAACATTGATCAAATATATACGAACTCTACTATGCATGAGCTATTGCTTTATACTCACTCTTTGCACTAGAATGAGAAACAACTGCCCGCTTCTTTCTCCTCGAAGTGATTGGTATCCCCACCAAGTAGGTCTAAAAGCTGGTAGTGGACTTTCTATCCAGCAAGCCCCCCCCCACCCCCCACCCCAGCAAGAAAGTGTCGTAATTGTCCAAGATCCTTGATCACAAATTGCATTGCAAGTTTCTTCTTCACCTCCACAAGGCACTTTTTGTCATCACCAATGAGGATAGTATCATCCACATAGACTAACATGGCCACATTGCCTTTCACTATCTTCTGCAAAATAAAGACTAATCTGATGAGGATACAGAGAGTCCATGCTAGCAAATACAAAGTTATCAAGATGATGTCATTGAAAATCTCGCATAGCAATCTGTCTTTAGTTGGCCAAATCATGCTCCGGGACTTTGCTTTAGGCCATAGATGGCCTTTGTGAATCATCTTACACGCTGCTCTGAATGACATAATGGGGGAGGCTAAGACATATATACTTGCTTGTTAAAATCTTGATATAGGAAATCAATTATCACATGAAGTTGATAGATGGGCTAAACTTTGTTGACTGCTATATAAAGAGCAGTATGGATGGATTCCTTCCTAATCATAAGAGAGAATGTCTCAAAGTCGTCCATTCTATATATTTAATGAAGCCTTTTGTTATAAGCCTCGCTTTTGTTCCTTCAATTATGTCATTGGGAGTATGCTTTGTAATAAATACCCATCGACAATATACATGAGAGACACCACAAGATCCCATGTGCCACAAGAGAGAAGAGTATCCATCTCATTATCCAAGACTTGCTCCCAACTAAAGTGCTGTACAATTGCAGTATACACTTTTGAAATTGATACCAACCATCTGTGCTTCAGTGAATTGATTGTCAGAATCAGACAAAACAACAGTCATTTGCAGTGAGAGACAGGATGAGACATGCACGATCTGACCTTTATTTGAGTGTAATGGCTGGTTAGAAGCAACATGAGGGTTGTTCTGAGCAGCAGTTGATGAATGACTGAAGTTTAGAGTGATAAAAAACCTACATATAATGAGGAGTATGTAATGAGAAAGGTTCAACCTTGAAACACACAATGATTCGTCCGGCGGGAACTCTAAGGAAGGTCATGAAAGAATCAATGAAGTACACTGACAGTAAAAAAGACGATGTTAATGGAATTATAATGTTGATATCCTTTTTGGGTTCTAGAATATTCAAGGAAAACACATTTGATTGCACGATCGAAGAGTGCATTTGTAGGGTAAAATTATGAATAAGCAGTGCCACCAAAGGGACAGGGTGGTAGAGGAGAAGGCTCAGTGTCATAGTAGAGCAGAGAGAATGGGGTGATTCCCTTCCCAAGAATGGATGATGCAGAACCTCACATTTGTTCCAGTTGCTCCCCACATATGTTCTGTGATGTAATATATGCTCCAGACATATCCCTTGTACCCGCATCAGATTCGATCTCCGCACTGCATCTGTGCCACCATTATGAAAGGACTTCTGCACTCGCCCTTTTTCTGGAAATATATATTGACCTATGTATGCGTCTTATTACTGATAATGGAGATTTTATTTGCCATAGTCAATGCAGGAGAAAGAAACAATCCTTATAACACTATGCATCGTTATTTAAATAAGAAGTATTTAAACTTAAAGATTGGCTACTGGTTGTTGGAACCTAATTTTTTTTTGTTGAGCGATGTTCTTATAAGAATAAATTACACTACACAAAAGCTCCTCAACTTACACATCCAATTTTAATGTCATACCTGATCTTTAAAAGGGAAAAATGTGATACGTATTCTTTCAAATTTGCATCAATGTGGCCTTGGACCAAAGTAGTTGAGTTGATCGTGTTATATGTCCATCTTAAATTACATTAGTTAAAATTCACATCAAAATAAATATTAAATATCGGATACCACATTAAATCTTTCACGGGCTGGGTAAAGTATTAAGATTGGGTGTACATTGTGGGGACTTTTCTGTAATTTAGTCTTCATTTGAAAAATATCAGAAACATTTCGTGTGATGATAATGAATGTTAGAGACGTGACGAACTGCTGACCATTTATGTGGATTTTTTGACTTCTAATAGTACTTATTTTTATGTACAAAGATCCAAAACCTCCTGATAAAATAAGAAAATTCTGGTTTTGCAAAATGGACAAGTCGCATGTGTCCTGACTCCTGTAAACTTTAGGAATACTTCTATCTTAAGAGGAAAATGATAATCATATGTGCCGAGCTTATCTCTGCAATCAATAAAAAAATTGCTGGAATAGTTCCAAGTCCTGAAAAAAGTTCTCTTTACAGATGTTTGAGATTTAAACACCACTTGCTCATTTCTGTTTGGGACATCGACATCCATAATCTATGACTTCTGCTTTCATAGTACATAGTAATTTTTACTTTGTTCAGTTGCTTTGCAGATGTAGGATATCCGTTTGGGATGCCTTCTAGTTCTACTTCTCATTTCAGATACTGGTTGTTATTTTGGCTTGTAGGTTTGCAAATGCACCAGAGTCTACTAGAATGGATTGGTCATCTTTTACCAAAGGCTATTTTCTAAACCGGGACACCTTGGTAGGTGTCTTACTTTTGATTGATGCAAGTATTCCCTCTCAGAAGATTGATCTCGACTGTGCTGATTGGCTTGCTCGGAACAATGTAACATGGATCTCTTCTTTCTCGTCACATTTAACAGGCCTTCCTTTTCTCTCTTTTTTCCTCACTAGTTTCTTATAATATTAGATCGCGGTAACCTTTGTGTTCACCAAGTGCGATAAAATTAAGGGTGGCAAGGGCAGTCGTCCAGAAGAGAATATAAGGACGTTCCAAGAGCTGATGAGGAAGTTCTACCAGGAGCCCTTGCCGTGGATCATGACCAGCAGCAAGACAGGTTTAGGAAGGGATGAGCTACTCCTTCACATGTCGCAATTGAGAAACTACTGGGATAACTAGTAAGAAGATGTTCCATCTTTGTTTTATATCAAAGCCGCCACCTTTTAGAAAAGGGGTGCGGGGCTTCTTTATGCACACGAATGTTTGTAGGAGCAAACAACTTTTCATCGATAGTATTAACTTAAATGTTATTAAATAGCACTGTAAATTCCATAATCACATGTTTTATGTGTTAGATTACACTAACTTTGAGTTAACCTTGTCCAGGAGTAAATTTGACAGTACAGACAAAAACGACTGCTGTTCTTCGAAGCGTGCTAGAGTTACTTTGAATGATCTTGTCATGAGAGAAAAAGTGCGAGGAAGGTTGACGTGGTGGTGATAGTGGATATGGTATTTGTGATGGAGATTATATATGGAGGTTATATACGTTCAGAAAAGTCACTGTCTTCTTGTGTAGTTATTTTAAAATATGCGTATTAAACATATCTTGTAAAAGTTTATTCCATTTTGTTGCAAAAGTTGGCATATGTTATTTATATTGTAAGGTTGGTGGTTTCATCCTTGAGTTCATGCATATGTTAGATGAAGGTTGGTCAGAAGTTTTTAATCTTGGCTTGTTATCGCTATCTCCCACAAAAGAAAAAAACAACTGTGAACATGCAGCCGAAATTGGATGTTCATATCTATTTTATATAGATTTTGACATCTCTGTATCCGTTTTAAAATAGATACGGATATCACTTTGATATCCGCAAACATCCGTATTTGTATCTGCATATCCGTTTTCATATTGTATCTGCATATCCGTTTTCATATATTAATATAGTTGTAAATTTATTTTTAACTATATTTAATATAATTTTATGCCTTCTTTCACCATATTTGGTATAATTATCATGATCTAAACACATTTAGTATATTAATATAACTTGTATTCCATCCAATAAATGTATATTTAAGCTAATCTATAGGGTATTTCTAATATTACTCATACGCTATTAGTATCTGTGTTACATATGCATCCATTTTTTAAAGACATGCTAGCGTAATTTTAATATCCATAAATATATGTATTGGTATATGTATTTGTATTAAAAAAGATATGCTAGTGTATCGAGCGAATTCGTGTGAACCGCTTGATCAAGATCGAGCGACCCACACCCCTACTACAGAGTTTGTTGCAATGGACTCTACGTCAGATGATCCATGCTCAACTTGCTCGTGTCGTGCCCCTTACTAATTTTCCCTTTTAATTATAAAAAAGATAACAATTCTCTCTCTCAATAAAAAAAGGGAAAAATGGGTTTGCCCTTGCCTCTATTTTTCTGTATTTTTTTAGTTTTTTTTGAAAAATATCACAATGTATATTCATCTATATATCCCTCCAATATGCCATTCGAATTTTATTAGAATTAGAGACTCATATGCCATCCATCTAAAACAAGTAATTATAACGATGTAAACACTGCTGCAATCGACCTGTTCTAGATGGAGGGCATATGAGTCTATGTTTCTGAAGAAGTTCGAATGGCATATAGGAGGGATATATAGATGAATATACATGATGATATTTTTGAAAAAAAAGTAAAAAAACACCGAAAATGGGACGGGGCAGCTCCATTGAACCCTATTAATAAATATGTTAAAGGCAACAATGATCACGCCAGACTTATAAGTGTGAGGAATTATAAAACTAATTGTGCAATTAAAGTGACCCGAAGCCTATTTTATTTCCCGTCGCGAAGCACGGGTATGCACCCTAGTTAAGAATGTGAGTAGTGGGGATGGCAAGTTTGAGGAATGTTGTTGATACGATCTTTTGGTGGATCTGGATAGGATGCAACCTCAGGTGGACGATCGATCTTTATAAGATCTTTTCTTCAAGATCATATTCCTCGTACTCTTTGGGACATGAGAACTGTGCTAAGTGATTTTCACTTGTTTTTTGGACGCTATTACTTCGTATTCATGTCTTCTTTGCAGTCCACTTGAAAGCACTGATAGATCACTGGCAGACTAATGACACTCTTAATCACATGTGCAACCATTAATAAAACTCATCACCAAGAGCTATACTCCATAAAACCCACACCTGTCACGAATCTAAAACCTGACAGATCCAGGAGGTTCGTGGGAGCTGTTCAATCCTTCCAGAATAGATGACTACTATCCACTCCAAGTTAGTTATTATTATACTTTTTAAAACCATGTGTACATTTAATGTACTGCTGTGTTATTACATTCTGTCACATTTTCATATGCTGTATTTGAAATATATGGTAACCTCATAAATGGCATTTACTGTGCCAATGTGGACCTCCAAAACTGCATCCGCAGTGCCATTATGGGAAGGCAGTGTGACAGTAAAAGAACAGACCATAGTTTCAAATTTTGCAGAAGGTTATGCAACAGGGGAGCGGATCCTCTGCAGTAAGTGAATTGCAGCAGAGTCTGCTGCAATTCACGGATGCAGGCCACGTGTCCGCCCCCAAATCCAACGGCCCGCATGCCCATCCTCTCCCCGAGCCCTCCCCTGCGATAAGTCTCCTCCCCGAGCCCCTCTTGCCGCCGACTCTCTCCCCGACCCCGAGCCCCTCTCGCCGCCGAGCCTCTCCCCGACCTCAAGCCCTCTCGCCCCCGCCGCCACCCTCTCCCTCGCCTTTCGCCGCCTCGCCGCCATCCACATGCTCCCGTCTCCTCCCTGACCTCAAGCCGTCACCCCCTCCCCGACCCCGAGCTCCTCTCGCCGCCGACCCTCTCCCCGACCTCAAGCCCTCTCGCCGCCGACCTCAAGCCCTCTCGCCTCTCGACCATCTCCCCGAGCCCCTCTCGCCGCCGACCTCAAGCCCTCTCGCCCTCTCCCCGATCCTCTCCCCCGCCTGTCGCAGGGTCGGCGGCGGCGACATCAAGCCCTCTCGCCCCGCCGCCATCCTCTCCCCCGCCTGTCGCATGATCAAGGAGCGGTGAGGGGAGAGCGGTCGGCGGCGCAGGGGAGGGCTCGGGGAGAGGCGAGGAACGAGGAGGGCTCGGGGAGGAGCGGATGGAGGGCTCCCGCCTGTCGGGGGACTCGGGGAGGAGACTTAGCGCAGGGGAGGGCTCGGGGAGAGGCGGGGGTCGGGGAGAGGACGAGTGTGCTGGCCGTTGGATTTGGGGGCGGACACGTGGCCTGCATCCGTGAATTGCAGCAGACTCTGCTGCAATTCACTTACTGCAGAGGATCCGCTCCCATGCAACAGAGGTGAAGGATACAGATATACTTCCATTTTTAAAAGGGATTTTTACCCGGCAGACCCTGAAATCTTTTGCAATTACCGCTACAACCTCTGAAACATCCTAATTCCTCTCTCGACCCCGTAAACTTGCTAACCCTTACCCGGCAGACCCTGTGGTTAATCCACATCCATTTGTCCGTTAAATTTAACCGGATTCCGTTAAAAAGGGATGCATATTACCCTTTTTGTTTAGTATATTTACAAAAGATGCCATCTGTCTTCTTCCCTACGCATCCTCCTTACATTCCAGCCCTTCCATGCACTGCCGCCGCCGAATGGAGGCCTCCCCCGGTCGTTGTTGCTGCTATGGAGGCCCCCTGCCCGGCCGACGGAGGCCCCCACCTTGCCGTCCCGCTGGTGCTTCATACCCCGTCCCCCCACGCGCAGACGATGGAGGACCCCCCCCCCTCCGGTCGGTCGCCGCTGCCCCTCCCACCCCCCCGCGCGATGGAGCCTCCCACCCCCTACGCGATGGAGGACCCTCCCCCCTCCCCTCCCCGGCCACTGAAACCCCCCACCCCGCGCGATGGACCCCCCCCCCCCCCCCCTTCTCCCCGGCCGCTGAAGCCCCTCACCCCCGCGCGATGGAGCCTCCCACCCCCTACGCGATGGAGGACCCTACCCGGCCGCTGAAACCCCTCACCCCCGCACGATGGAGGACCCCCCCCCCCCTTCTTCTCCCCGGCCGCGTTGAAGCCCCTCACCCCCGCCCGATGGAGCTCGGCGCGATGGAGGACCCCCCAGCTCCCCCTCCGCGCAATGGAGGACCCCCCTCCTTGGCCTCCGCTGATGGAGCCCCTCTGCGCGATGGAGGAACCCCTTCCCCGGCCGCGCTGCGCGCCGACGATGGAGGCCCTCCCCCTGCAGCCGCTGCTTCGGTCCCCCCGCCAGAACGCCTGCTGGATTTCTTTCCTATTTTTTATTTTGACTAATCCTAGCCGTTCGATGATCAGTTGGTTAGGTTAACTCAAGATTAACCCAAGTATTTGACTCAAATATAGTTAAAATTGACGGCAGGGTTTGTTGGGTAAGACGGAGCAAGTTTACGGGGTCGAGAGAGGAATTAGGATGTTTCAGAGGTCGTAGCGGTAATTGCAAAAGATTTCAGGCTCTGCCGGGTAAAAATCCCTTTTTAAAACCGATGTAAAATGGATACTGGTCGCATACAAATAGCACATCCTTTTCAAATCACGCCTCGTGATGGTGGGGACATGGATGGAAGGCTATTCCATTCCCACCATTCAAATGGTGCAGGGTACCAGATTGCAGGATCAAATGATATGGAGGACGTGAAGGCCCCTCCCACATTCAGGGGCGGAGCCAGAAAATTTTTATAGGTGGGGCCAAAATATATATATGTACAATTCATGTCCAAGTCATAAACGAGATTGTCCGATTTGTGTCCGAATCATAAGGCACGTTATGAGGTCAATTATATGATAAAAAATATTGGTTGAAAATATAACAAAAAATGGTAAATATGGTATACTGGTATGCCAACTACGGAGAGATGGAAAAGTGTAGTTAGCAGCACAATCATTAAAAATATATTATTACAAAAAATACAAATGTTATATATGAGAAAATTTGGGCTACCTGAATTAACTTGACTCTCCCGCCCCTCTTTTATTATTACTTTTTTTTTAAAAAAATGAATTCGTGAAAATTTATCACTATATCCCTATATTATGTCATCCAAGTTTCATGCGAAACAGAGATTCTTATAGCCTCCATCTAGACATACGCTTTTTAACGATCGCGGAATTGTTAAAATCGGCCCCGTCTAGACGAAGGCTGTAGAAGTTTCTGTTTCATGTGAAACTTGAATGACATAATATAAGGATATAGCATTGAAAATCCACGGAAGCATTTTTCCAAAAAAATAAAAAATTAGAAAAATGGGGCAGGGGAAGTATACATTCTTTCACCTATTTGGTATAATTACTATGATATAAATAGATTTAATACATCCAAATGATGCGCATCTTTCCAATACGTGTATATTTAAGCTAATATGTACAATATTTCTAACATTATTCACACGCGATAAATATCCGTTTAACATATGTATCCATCTTTTAAGAATATAGTAATATAGTTTTCATATCTGTATCCACATCTTTATTCGAATTAAAAATAGACAACGATATAGTAACACCTATATCTTTATCTGTTCTTTGCATCTTTAATAGAAATGTTAAGCTTTTACGGAAAATTGGAAAATGAGGAAAGGAATGGTGGTAGCACTTTATGTAAATTTAAAAAAAATGGGGGAAAGGAATTGCTGTCCTTTATAGAAATTTCAAAAAAAATAGGAGAATTGTTGTTAGAAATGGAAAATAGCATGAACATTTTAATAATTTACCAATTTGGGAGGGGGGGCCATGGCCCCTACCCGCCCCCTCTCCCTCCGCCACGTGGTCCAGTAGATCCTTCCATTCAATGACACGTGTCCGGTTTTCAGATTTCCCGAACAGGAGTTATTATTTTTACCGTTGAAGCAACCGAATGGAGTAATGGGTATGCCCTTTCAATTAGGAAGAGTAATAACATGTTTGGTAATTGGGTTGGTTTAGAGTACCTCATGTTAATAGTAGATGTTTGGATGGTTAGGAGTAGGGATGAAAATAAATATGAATATATTCGCATCCTATCCGCTATCATATTCGTTTTATATATATTTGAAATTCGTATTCATATTCATTTTAAAATGGATGCCGATATGGATATCACTTTGACATTCGTTAATATTCGCATTCGTATTCGTATATTCGTTTTCATACATAAGTATAGTGATAAATTTATTTATAACTATGCGTAACAATATTTTATAATTGCATTCATCATTCTTGATATGGTTGTTATGAAATTATTAAATATATTATATCTATTTTATTTTGTAAATCCTCGTAAACATGTATATTTTGGCTAATCTATTAAATATTTCTATTATTATTATTCGTATCCGATTAGTATTCGTATCCGATTCGTATTCATTTTTAAGTATATGGTAACATATTTTTCACATCCGACAATATTCGTATCCACACTTATATTCATATTTTAAAATAGATAAGGATATCACTATACCTATATCTGTATCCGTATACGATCGTTTTCATCCATAGTTAGGAGGGTTAGAATGATAAATATGATGTGTGTCACATTAATTATGAGTTATACTAACTTTTATTATGATTATTATATATTTTTATGTTATTTTTATTAGAACGTTGTTACAAAAAGTTATAGCAAAAAAATTTTGGGTTTCATATAACTAATTCCAATCCAAGAATGCATGGGTAGAGCTGGGATTATGCCAGGTTACCCCATACCTCGGGGTAACCGGACAACCAAATGTGCCCTAAAGGTCACATCCTACTCATGGTTAGTGGTGCAGATGGATACTGATATCACAATATTCGATCCATTCCCTATTCATTTTATATAGATTTTGACATTTATACCCACATTCAATTTAAGATATATACGGATGTATATATCAATTTCATATCCACCGATATATGTTTTCATATATAAATATACTTGTAGATTTAATTTTAACCATGTATAACATAATTTTATACATCCTTTGACCATATTTGATATAACTATTACAATAAAAACATATTTAGTATATTTATATCACATGTAATCCTTCCAATACATGTATATTTAAGCTAATCTATAGAGTATTTCTAATATCATTTGTATGAGACCAGGTATTTTACATCCGTAAATGTTTTTAAGAATGTACGGTGACATAGGTTTCATATCCACCAATATCAATGTCCACATTCATATTAATATTTAAAAACGAACACGGATATAATAACACATATATCCATATATGTCCTTTTGCATCCCTAGTCATAGATTGGTTAGGGAAACACTCCTTTAATAGTCATGTACTTTTGGTGGGACTAAATATTCAAATATAAGATCAAAAAAATGATACATCAGTCTCTCTCTCTATATATACACCTTCAATTTCTTTGCCCAAAAGGGTATTTTGGTCATCATCTTTTTGCATTAATTACGTATACCATTTAATATTTCAAAATACTAAATTTAGCTAGATCTAATTTTTGTGTTTTTTTCACAATACTATATTTAGATAATATCCAATTTTGTGCTGGACGATATCACGTGAGGTATATTTTTGTATCCTCACGTGGCTTTTTGTAGAATCCATGATTCCTTTTATAACGATTTTATATTTTTTTAGAATCCGTGATAGATTCAAAATTCATAAGTCATTTGTAAAATTTATATAATTCTTTGTAGAATACAATTCATATTAGCAATTAATGCATGGTTCTTTGTAACGATTATATAGTTCTTTGTAGAATAAATTTTATATTGTTCTTTGCAAAAATGCAATAGACATTCACGCTAAATTGATAAGTAAATACCAACAAAATATGTATAATACTCATCCAAAAGGTATAATGCATATCGAAAATGTTAATAAACATCAAATATACAAGATATATAAAAAAACTACATTTGTCATTCACACCAAATTGTTATGTAAAAATATATATCAGATATGCATAATGCACATTAAAATTGTATAATACACATCAATATTGTATAATACCGAGTGCCAAATGTATTTCTATATAACAATTCCGTGTCACCCACTTCTGCCTTGCCGATGAGGTCGCGAATGACATCATGGACCGCTCCATGTCAATGCTGAAGACAAAGATGAAGGGGATGAAGAACTTCATGTCAGTCACGCGTAGTTGTCTACGTGAAGACGAAGATAACACCGTGAACCGCTACGACATTGAAAACGGAGATGAAGGGGGTGAAGAACCTCATACCAACCATGTCGACGGTGAAGACGGAGACAAAGGTGGTAAAGAGGATGACGAGGCCTATGAAGATGACATAGACAAGGCCTGCGATGTGCGCAAGATGGAGATGAGCGATGACGGAGATGGAGATGAGCGATGGTCGACGTCCTCCTTTTCCTCCCACTTTCTGTGCGTATGATTTTATGAAATGAATGAAAAGATGAGAGAGATTAATGTGATATTTTAGATGTGCATTTGAGCTTTTTGGAAAAAAATAGGAGAGATATTAATGAGAAGATAAATTAGGTTGTTGCATACTATATTTAGATAATGAACAATGATCAAAATGGGTTTTTGATTAATTAAATAATAATTTTTAACATAGCTTTAATAACAACCGACGGATTAAATATGAATGCATGGGATCGTTAAGCTTCCTCATGGATGGAAGGACCATGTCCCATTTGAAAGATATCATATTACACTCACATATAGGGATGATCCTGTGAGAGCCAAAATACGTGAGAGCATGAGAGCAATGATTTTGGACAACTAAATTCTGTCATCTCTCTACTCATTGATTGCAGGAGGAGAGAGAAGATATACATGGACACACACACACATATTCAATATGGCTGCCTTCTTAGGGCAGTCAACATGGCTACCCCCCGTATCATTTTCGTTTTTTTCCAAAAATATCACATGTATACTCATCTATATATCCCTCCTATATGTCACTCGAATTTCGTCAGAAACAAAGACCCCTATGTCCTCCATCTAGAACAAGTCTATTACAACAATGTTTAGATTGTTAAAATTACATGTTCTAGATGGAGGGTATATGAATCTCTATTTCTGACAAATTCGAATGGCATATTGGAGGGATATATAGATGAATATTAATGGTGATGTTTATAAAAAAATAAAAATGCGGAAATAGGGGTGGGGTCAACCCCATTTCTTCCTCTCTCTGGACCTTTCAAATGAGGTGAGGGCTTTTATGAAATTGTAAAGGCCACTGTGATTTTTGTAAAAACTCTGTAACAATTTTGTAAAAGTATAAACTGCACATTGTAAAAAAACAAATTTTGTAAAATATAACATCCAAATTTAAATTAATATTTTTCACCCAATATAATTAAACTTTCGTAATTTTATTTCATTATACATGTTGTGTTAATATTTATTGTTATATGTATGAAACAAAAAATTGTAAAGTTTATTGGAAAGATGCTTAAATTGAGGGTGGCTCACCATATATATGGTGAGACCTCGCCCCATTTGAAGTTTCTCCTATATATATATATATCTTTATTCCTCTTAAGTAACAACCTCTGCGGATCGATTTGTGAGCAATACCATGGTTGATGCTCGCAAAACTTCTACATAATATATTTCTTTTCGAATTATTTTCAAATGGCATAAGAAAAAATATATGTCATGCATATTATTTCGTTTAGCATATTACTTTATTTTCTTTATTATTCGATTGTATTTATAGTTTATGCAATTTTAACTCAGTCAATCGTTGACTCCAACTTTGCAAAAACATTCACTATAAGTGTTAGGATGTGTTTTCAAATCCACGTGATAATCTGTATTCATCGATTAAATAATCGAAACTAAATTGTGATTATCCATTTCCATATATGCATCCATAAGTTAATGGTATGGTTGCGATGTTCAATATATGCATTATATCCGTTTCCATCTCAATTTCAACGTAAATAAATTATGCGGTAACATAAACATCCATATATATATGTGTTCATTTGCATCCCTATATGATTTAAACAAATATATTAAATTTATTAACTTTGTATTAATTGTATTAAATAGGGATGAAGAAGTATAAAATTTTGTTGAACATGTTTATAGATAAACCATGAATGTCAATATAGATTTTATGAATAAATATACATGTGTTTATATATCTAGAAGTAATATTTGTATCGAAGTCAATTTTTAAAAAGAAATCAAATTTCTAAATAAGTAGAAAATAGATATGAAAACATATACATGTATATATATACTCACATCCGCTTATAAGTTAAAGTTTGTACAAGGAATATAGTAAGGGTTAAATGAGTATGCTTCCAGAAGCATATAAGAGTAGGTTCCCATCCTTCTTTTCGCATTTTTTAAGGGTTTTTATCATTTGTACCCCTTTGAGATATCGTAATTTCAGTTATGACCCTATCTTTCTGGTAATATCAGTTGTGCCCCTCACTGCTTTCTCCGTTATCACTTGTGCGCTTCCGTCAGATTGACCATCAAAAAATTAAAATAACCATGGTTTATTCAAACCATGGTGTGGTTAAGAAGGGTATTATGGTCAGAATAAAATCCTAGGTCGATCTGGGAGGAAGGGGCATAGCATGGGGCTGGAGAGGTTGGACCAGGGAAGTGGGGTGGAGGAGGAGCTCGGGGCGGAGCTCGAGGCTGGAGGGGACCGGGTCAGGTAGGAGGGGGCGGGTTGGGGAGGAGGTGCGAGGCTGGGAGGAGGTGCTGGCTGGGGAGGAGGTGCGAGCTGGGGAGGAGGTCGCGACTGGGGTGGGTGGGGGGGGGGGGGGGCAGGGGGAGGTGCAGCGGAGGAGGTGCGGGCTGGGGCGGCGGGGGTCGGGGAGGTGCTGCGGGAGGAGGTGCAGGCTGGGGCGGGGGGTAGGGGGAGGTGCTGCGGGAGGAGGTGCAGGCTGGGGGGGGAGGGGCAGGGGGAGGTGCTGCGGGAGGAGGTGTGGGCTGGGGCGGGGGCGGTAGGGCCCGGGGGAGGTGCTGCGGGAGGAGGTGCGGGCTGGGGCGGGGGCGGCGGGGCCCGGGGGAGGTGCAGTGGGAGGAGGTGTGGGCTGGGGCGGGGACTGGGGGAGGTGCAGCGGGAGGAGGTGTGGGCTGGGGCAGGGGCGGCGGGGGCCGGGGGAGGTGCGCAGCTGCGGCGTGCGTGCAGGCGGTAGTGATGGGGCCGGGGAGGAGCTCGGGGCAGAGGGATGAGCTGAGGGTGGTCGGGAGGAGCCACTGGAGGAGCAGGTGGCTGGGAGAAGAAAGAGAAGGGGGAGGAAGAGGATGTGGGAGGAAGAAGAAGAAGAGTTGGACATTTCGGTCCTTTTTTTCAATTAATTCCACTTGTGTCCTTGAAGTTAACGTCCGTTTGTATTATAGATGGACATAAACTAACTCGAGGGGTACAAGTGATAGAATGAGAAGAAGTGAGGGGCACAACTGATATTACCAAAAAGATAGGGGTATAATTGAATTTGCGATATCTCAGAGGAGCACACATGATAAAAATCCTTTTTTAAATAAAATCTATGGAGATCTACTGAGAATAATAAGTGGAATATATGTTTCAGATTTTGTATAGAACAGGCATTCTTAACACTTCCATCTGAATGTGGTCAATTTCAACAATTCTGAAACCGTTTAAAAAATTGGCAGTCTTGATGGAGGGGATAGAAGTATCGAATTAAGTCGAATTTTGAATGACACCATGATGACATATTTTGATCTAAATTCCACTAGATTTTATTTCAGAAAAATAAAAAAAATGCGAGAAAAAAGGGCGGGAGCATGTAAGTTACATGCTCCGAGGAAGCATATTCCTTTTTCCCATATATTAAATATTGTTACAAATAAAAATATAAATTTTTTAATTTATTAAAATAGTTTATAGATATTGACATAGACATTAATATATATCAAAGTGATATCAATATTCATATCCATTCTAAAATTGATACATATATGGTAGCAGATTGGATACATATGTATTCATATCTATTTGCAAAATAAATTTGGTGGTATAAAATTCTCATATAGATGTGTGCAATTATGTTTTTCTCTCTCTAATATTATATTACAACTAGAAAAAAAATCTCCATTTGACTCTGACTGTTAATACCTTGTCTCAAATATCAAAGGGAAACTAAAAAAAACACATCTCTTGTTATTCAAAGATACACTTGTTTAAGTTTGCATTTAATTAACTTGTTGAAATATATATTTTCTAAACCGTAAGGGGCTAATCTTTCATCTAATCTAACATCAATCTTACTAGTAGTTTAATAAAATTTTGAAACCATTATTACATATCATTAAATTAAATTTGCTCACACCATCTTGCCAAATTCCTTATCACTTAGAAAAACTTAAATACCTCTGTTTTACTGGTGTTCATTAAAACATCCAATAGCATAATCTTATACAAGATCTTATAGTTTTTATTAAATTCAAAATAACAAGCAAAATAATTACCATTGGATTGGAAAAATTGAGCATCATAACGGTACTAAAAATGACATGTGCAGTATAGTCTATCTTAGTTTGATCAACTTGGTCGATCTTGGTTAATTCTACTCTGTCATAGTTTGATCACCTTGGTGATCTTTGGTTAATTAAACTTGAGTTGCCTATTTAGAAATTGATATCATTCAAAAATGTTATGGGCCTCGTGCTTCTACACTGCTGGTCATTTTCACTTTGCTTGTGTTGCGCCAAGTACCACTAAACACTGGGTCTTGTGCCAAAAGAGAGATCACGCCATCTTTTCCTTTATATAGTATTCATACTTAGTCTGCTAATTAAGTGAAATCCTCCAAAACTTCGTTTGTGGTCACTAAACCACATGAGCGTGTAAATGACCCCATTAGTGCGCACAAATCCCATCCTTGATCGAGACTTGGCGATGTTACAGATGGGGCCTTAGGTAGAGGTCATTGCATTTTTCATCGACAATCCTCAGTGCCATAGTGCATTTCATTTTCTTCAAGATCTTCGTATAGAGGGCATGCACACCCTTTGAAGATAGAGTTCGTGTCGGAGGGGAGGATGGATATAAAAGAAATCTCCATTCTAATTTGTTTTTAAACAACAAAGGTATAAGGAATCAATTTTCAATTCATCTCGATTGTAGGGGTGTTCACGAGAGGCTAGCCAACTCATTTCATTGTGACTCAGCCGATACACCAGTATAAGATCATGAGTTGACTCAACCCGATTCAACATTTACCTGATTCCAACGGGTACTTAGTTCATTTCTATGGGTAATGATTACCCATGGGTACCTAACATAGAATATCACATCTATTAAAAGAAGATAAATTATATTTTTAATAGATGACTACGAATCACAAAATCAATAGTTATATTCTTTTCTACCAAGTTTCATTATCGTTCTTGAAATTCATGACATGTTTTTCATCATCATTCCCACTTCATGGATCCAATTATTTCGGTATTATCACACAATTCCCTAAGGGCATGTAGTAGATGTTTGGATGATTAGAACGGTATGAAATGTTTTTTTTTGAAAGAAAAAAGGGCCATCACCGTATAGGTGTGAGCCCAAAAACTTCACCATTAACCATTTCGAAAGATTACAATCCTTTAAAAGGACACAAACGTATTAGAAAGCCATTACATATACCAACCCTCCACCAAAGCTTTAGCATGAATCACCACATTCTCGCCATAAGCACGCTCATTCCGGAATAGTGCCCCATTTATAGCTGCCCAAATTGCCCAGATCATCGCTATCATCTCTGTCCTCCCCCTTTCAGTGCCTGACCAACCGACACCTATACGCTCCCAGAAATCTGTCGTCCCCTCAAACAGCCGCTCCGGTTTCCCCAGTAATCTCCAAGCCTCAATCGAGCACCTACAATTGAAAAACAAATGCTCCACGTCCTCGGGCCCCTCCCGACAACGTTGACAGACAGGATCCGACTCCATCGTAAACCTCGCAAATCGAACACCTGTCAAAAGCCTTTCCCTCCTAAAAGTCCATAAGAAAACCTTCACCCGATTTGGGACTTTCCACTTCCATATCTTGATGCAGTCACTTTCGCACCCGTCAGGAGGAGACGACACCAACATACCCTTAAGCGCCGCATATGCCTTCCGCCCGGAGAAAACACCATCACACCAAACCCAACAATCCCTGCCCTCAGTGGGCCCTGCAGCATCTTCAAGGCTCATAAGCAGCTGCCTCAAGTCTTCCATACACCGTTCAGATAAGGGAGACCTGAAACGAGGAAGAAAAGTACGCCCATCCCACTCATCATCCACAGATGCATTCTTATCCTCAGCTAAGGCCACCAACCTCGGAAAAAGGGCACCAAGCTCCCCCTTCTCACACTAATCATCCCTCTAGAACCTGAAATTTCTACCATCTCCAAGCACGGGTCTGAGGAATGGACGAAGCTCTTGAGCCACCCCGCAGACTCCTCTCCAAAAACATGACGGTCGTCTCCCCAGCTCATGAGTTTCCGTGATCGAGCAGCTGGTCCCGTAAATTTTCCTGATTACCCTGCAAACCAGACTAATGGTACCCACTTAATGGTCTAGTGGTAGTACAGTGTGTCTACCACACAAAAGACCAGGGTTCAAATCCCACTCTTGCAGGGGTTGCGTTAGGTAGTCGACGACCAGCGTAAAAAATAGTCGAATCTTTCAACATGGATTTGAGCAAGAATCCATGTAGCCGACCCTACTTATAGTGGGAGAAGGCTTAGTACATTTTTTACCCTGCAAACCAGACTATCACAATTTCCCCAAATACGGGAGACCCACCTTCCGAGAAGAGCCTTATTCATTTCCTCCAAACTGCGCACCCCAAGGCCACCTTCCTGCAGTGAACAAGAGATAGTTTTCCAAGCAACCAGCGGGAAGCCCTTCTTCTCCCCAGAAGAGGACCAGAAGAATCTCCTCATGATACCCTCGATTCTTTTACGCACCCCAACCGGCATTAATCTGGAGGAGAGAAAGAAAATCGGGATTGATGCCAGGACAGACTTTAGAAGCACTAGTCTTCCCCCCTTAGAGAAACACACAGATTTCCAGCCTGCCAGCTTGTGCTCCAGCTTCTCAACTACCGGGAGCCAATCCACGACCTTCATCTTCCCCGCCACGAGAGGAATACCCAAGTAACGCATCGGAAACTGGCCACGTGGGGAGCGAAGCCACATCTCGCACCTCCTCACCTCCTCCTCATCCATCCGGAAAGGAACAAATTCTAATTTAGCCCTGTTGATAGCAAGCCCAGATACCCTCCCAAAGATGTCAAGAACTGCCGATATTCCCCTACAACTTACATCACCTCCCTCAGAGAATAAGATTGTATCATCAGTATACTGCAGCAACGGAATAGACATGCCATCTCGAATATAGCCGTTACAAAGATCCCCAGCAACCGCACGATCCATCATGATGGCCAATGCATCAGAAACCAGGACAAAGAGGAGCGGTGCGAGAGGGCACCCCTGCCGAAACCCTCTCTGCGGCTGGAAGAAACCCCCCTTTGACTGCCCGTTCACCAGCACGGCACTCGAAGAGGTGGTGACACACCTCCTGATCCAAGAGATCCAACGATCGGGGAAGCTACGTCTATGCAAGAAGGCTCACAGGAACTTCCAATCCACATAGTCATAAGCTTTGGAAAAATCTACCTTCCACATAACTCCCTTCGTCCCGTGCCTACGCCAATCCGCCACCATCTCCGTCGCAAGGACCACACTATCCATCAGATTCCTACCCGGGATGAAGGCGCTTTGGGACGACGCCACCACCTTGGAGAGGACACCCCTCAGTCTGTTTGCCAAAACCTTAGCGATAATCAGGTAAATTGCGTTTGACAATGCTATCGGTCGGAAGTCGTCCACCCTTTCAGCGACAGCCTTTTTTGGAAGAAGAAAGATGAAAGATCGATTTAATCTCTCAAAACCAAAGTTGCCCTCCACAAACTCAGCAAGTACTGCCAAAACATCCTTACCAACCATACCTCAAAATTCTATGTAGAAACATACCAGAAATCCATCTGGTCCAGGGAAACCATTTTGATTGAGGGCGCAAAGAGCCTTAAAAACCTCCTCCTCTCCAAAAGGGCGCATAAGATCCTGCTGGTCCTGTTCAGTGATCCTAGATACACCAGCGCCCAACCACCTCACACCAGATCTATTGGACCGCCTACTTAACTGCTTGAAGTGATTGGTAGCCGCCCTTGCGATCGCCACCTCACCACGCACCTCAATTCCCCCGACGCTTAGCACGTGGATCCGATTTCGCCTCCTTCTACAACTAGCAAAGTTGTGGAAGAATCGAGTGTTGGCGTCGCCCTCTTGCAGCCATCGCTGCCTCGATCTCTGCTTCCACTCGACCTCCTTCTTCTTATCCTCCTCTTCTAAAGTTTTGAGCAGAAACCCACGACGAAAAATCTCCTCCCCATCAAGATCCCTTTCGTCCTCCAACGAATCCAGTCTTAGCATCTCCTGTAACGCCTGATCCCTCCTCATAGTTCGATCTGCTCTATTCTCCATTCTGTACTCAAGCAGACGGTGCTGCAGGGCATCCAACTTCAGAGCCAATGCCACAGTGGCAGATCCATCCGTAGACAACCCCGACCAGAAGTCGACCACCATCTCACGAAAACCACGTTCGAGTAACCAGCACCGTTCGAAATGAAAACGGGATGGCGAGCCCCCGTCACCAGCCGTGTCGAGGCACAGGGGTGAGTGGTCGGACCTCGCCCTAGGCAGTGCCCTTACCCCCACAAGATTGAATCTTTCCAAAGCCTCAGTAGATAGTAGGAAACGATCGATCCGCGACCTCGATGATGAGCTTCTCCAATTGTACTTGCAGTTTGTCGCGTCTACAACCTCCAAGCCGAGCTCCTCCACCACCTCCGCAAAGAGTTCTGATCCAAGGTCCTGCGCCCCCTGTCCCCTGGCCTGTCGTCCGTATATAAGGTAACATTAAAATCGCCTCCAAGGAACCAAGCGGTCTCCGGGTAGGTGTTCCGAATTAGCCTCATCTCCTCCCAAACAGCCGTGTTGCGGGAACCACCCGTAACTCCATACACCGAAGTAACCAAAAATTTTGTTTGATCCGCCTTATCAACGAGAAGAACAGAAACTGAGTGGACCAGTGTTAGCTCCTCAACACAATTAAACCGCCCTTCACTCCAGGCCACCACTATGCCCCCCGAGCTACCACTTGCCAAAACTGCTCTAAAATCAGAAAGGAAAGGACCCGAGACCGAGTTCCACCTTACGGAGTCCCATGAGGAAATCTTGGTCTCTTGGATGCAAGCAACATCGATTTTCCATGACGCCATCAAAGATCCAATTGCCAACCTCTTATCAGGTTTGCCCCAACCCACGCACGAAATGTTTGAAATGATACGAAATGTTTGAAATGATTATTGTTTGAAATGATTATTGTTATATTAACGGTACGAAATGTTTGAAATGATAAATGTGATGTGACATTGATTATGTGTTATATTAACTTTTTAATGATTATAAAATATTATTTATATTAATTTTTATTTGAACGTGGTTAAAAAATATTATAACAAAGAAATTGTACGGTCAATATAACTGATTCCAACCCATGAATGCACAAATAGAGCAAGGGGTAGACCAGATTACCTCAAGGTAACCTGACAATATTGCGGGTGAAAGGAGACATGAATGTCACGATGGAGTGGAGGTACAAGAGAATACTAGAGAGGAAACCGTGGGCACAAGTTCAAAATAGGAATGTGAATGCCTATGCGTGTATTATGATGCATGTATCCAATTCACTATCGTTTATGTTTATTCATATTTCGATATTTGTATATGCATCAAACACATGTATGTTTAAGCTAATCTGTAAAGTATTTTTTCTATCATTTATATCAACTTCACCTCCATTTTATATCCCTGTATATTTTTAAATTGGAACTCAGTGAGTTTATGGGCAATATTTTTAAGTTTGCAAAACCAATGTTTTGAAAGCTGGGCTGGACCGGTCGGTTCGATCGATCCGACCGGTGAACCGGACCTGGACCAGTCTGGTTAACTGATTTATGTCGGTTCGTTTGATTATTCAAATTTTAATTAACCCATCAGGTTCAACTTATTTTTTTGACCTGGTTTAACCAGGTTCAACCGAAGTTGAACCACATTTAGTTTTTAAATTATTTAAAAATATTGCTGGTAATGAGAGTTAAACCCATGACCTTTGGTAACTTATTTCAAACTTCTAACCAACTACACTAACACAATTTTTGCATATATTGAGTTTTAAATATAACTAAACTATTATCATGTTATAAAGCACATAGTTCAAATAGTGTATATATATATAGACAGAGAGGGGAAATGGAAGCTACATCATGATGTAGCTAACCTTAGCTACATCAGGGGCAATTTCATCTTTTTTTTTTTAATTTTTTTTTCGAAATTTTCATGATGGATTTTCATATCTATATCCCTTTAATATGTCATTCAAATTTCATCAGAAACAGAGACTCCTACGGCATCCATCCAGAACAGGTAAAGTACAACAAATCTGTGACCGTTAAAAAATGACTGTCTGGATGGAGGGCGTAGGAGTCTCTGTTTCTGACGAAATTTGAATGACATACTAGAGGGATATAGTTATGAAATTCATCGTGGAAATTTCGAAAAAAAATAAAAAAGAGGACAAAATTGCCCCTGATGTAGCTAAGGTTAGCTACATCATGATGTAGCTTCCCTTTCCTCATATATATATATATATATATATATATATATATAGAGAGAGAGAGAGAGAGAGAGAGAGAGAGAGAGAGAGAGATGAAAGGGAGCCTACATTCCATTTTTGTAATTTTTTTTATTTTTTTTGAAAAATATCACCGTGGATTTTCAAAATTATATCCCTCTAATATGTCATTCAAATTTCGCCAGAAACAGAGACTCCTGCGGCCTCCATCCAGAACAGGTAAAATACATCAAATCTGTGACCGTTAAAAAATGATTGTCTGGATGGAGGCTGTAGGAGTCTCTGTTTCTGACGAAAATTGAATGACATATTAAAGGGATATAATTATGAAAATTCATGGTGGTATTTTTCAAAAAAAAATAAAAAATTTACAACAAATGAAATGTGAAGTAGGCAAGTTAGCTACTTCACAAAGTATGCTCCCTTTCCTCATATATATAGAGAGAGAGAGAGAGAAAAGAGAGTATGCACCGGCAGGTGCAGCCATCATAGCATCCTCTGAAACTTATCCTACATAAACATGCTACTAGCCTGACTATTACCAAGTAAAACTATTTACCTTGACTAGGTATATCTTGCCAGATTTACCGCAAACAATATGTATTGTAATGTGAAATTGACAACATCTAGGCTTGATCATATCATGAGGTTAATAATATATGCTACCAACCAATCCTTTTATCACTGTGATGTCGTTGTTCTCGAATACAGCTATACAATGGGTGCGATAGTTATCTTTAACATGGGCACACAATATCGAAGTAATGAGGGAGGATGCCAATCATAAATTAACGAAGCAATGGGAAAAGTTGGAAGATCTTTATACTTTGTAATTCAAGGTAGCCACTAGGTTTCGAGCTAGAAGATTCCATACATCGAGGTGCCCGGTCATGTTGTTATACTCCTTGACTATCTCATCCATGTTTCTCTACTACTCGATGATCAGTTCCCTCTTCTATAGAATGCAGGCTGCTATAGCATATAGAAGCAAGTTTTTCATTGGGGGAGCTTTTAAACTTATCCTACTGCATGCTAATCTTCGGATACGAGCACAGAATGCAACCTGGTATGCCCACATAACTTCCCATAGGAACAAAGTCTATTCGAAGATGAATCCCCCCCACCACCAAACAACACCACTACCATTATGTATGAGAAGAAGCGGTCTTCATCTTGGAGCTTCTCCAGCTGCTTAAATTAGTGGGAGTCAATGGACTTCATTATCTTGGATACCAAATTTAAATGCATCTTGATGCCTGCTTCATCAAGCCAGAAATTGTGGCGAGCCTTATAAATAGAGCAAAACAACATAATCCCTCATCATCATCCTCAATTATTGCAATTATAATAGAGAGCAGATCACTCATCCCCCGGTAAAAACCAGTCTTTTAATTGTAGATTGAATATGCTTCGAAGAATTTTAACCAGACGAGTCGCATGATATATCATTCTTGGTTCCAAGTGTTTATAATCTTTCAACCCAGTAGCTTATGCACTATGGTATGCAACTACAATGGAACTCCCTTCTGCTCAAGCATGCACTCTACATCTGCATGGAGAATATTAAATTTACAGCAAAATTATAATATTAGATTATTAAAGTTACACACTGAGTGCTTGAAAAATCCAGCTAAATGTAATGCATTGCCTTGAAGTATATTCTGCTACTTGATATTATTGTAAATAGCTATTCCCCCTCTTCAACCTTACGTTCTTCCAGTTAATTGCAAATTTTATTTTCTCAATTCCTTGATGACAACAAGATAATAATACTTTGTCTAATTGATAATAATTTCTATGCCTGACTTGGCACTCTCTCAATAATTACAAAATTTTAGACCGATGCGAAGCGCGGGCAGATGCACTAGTATTATTTGTAAGCAGGGTTTAAAAAGCCGGATCGGATCGGACCGGTCGTACTGGGAACCGGCCCAGACCCAGTCGGTTCGGCCGGTTCTTTGTAATTAATTTCAAAAAAAATAAAAAATAAAAAACACTGGTCGGACCGGGTTGACCCGGATGGTCGGACCGGGTTGACCCGGATTGATCTAGTTTTGATGGTTTGGTGATTTTCAAAAAATAAAGGTTTAAATAATAAAATAACGGGGTTTTTATCATGTATGCCCTTCTTAACTTCTGTGATATAAGGTACGCCCCTCTTTTTTTTGGAATATACATTATGTCAATACTTTCTTAGAGTAATTTTATTGAAACAACTATAAATAAATGACTACAATATTATATTCATATATAATTCTAGAAAATGCGACTAATTTTGTAGAGTTTTACTCAAAATAGGCAATCATGTTATTCTATTTAAAGATTTGAAATTTCTAACGATTATTTCATTGATATATAAATACATACATATATGTATCCGATTTTATTGGTTCAAAAAATCGGTTCGATCGGTCTGACCAGTAAATTAAGCATGATCTGGTTTTTTTCGAGTCGATAAGAATGATGATGTCATGCTGACATCATCACCGGTCCGACCGGTTTGGACCGACGGTTCGACCCGATTGGACCAAATCGAAGACTGACCGGTTCAATGTTCGATCCGATTTTTAAATCCTTGTTTGTAAGGTTGGTGGTTTCATCCCTGAGTTCATGCATATGTTAGATGAAGGTTGGTCAGAAGTTTTTAATCTTGGCTGGTTATCACTATCTCCCATAAAAAAACATATGTGAACATGCAGCCGAATTGGATGTTCATATCTATTTTATATAGATTTTGACATCTCTGTATCCGTCTTAAAATACATACGGATATCACTTTGATATCCGCAAACATCCGTATTTGTATCTGCATATCCGTTTTCATATTGTATCTGCATATCCGTTTTCATATTGTATCTGCATATCCGTTTTCATATATTAATATAGTTGTAAATTTATTTTTAACTATATTTAATATAATTTTATGCCTTCTTTCACCATATTTGGTATAATTATTATGATCTAAACACATTTAGTATATTAATATAACTTGTATTCCATCCAATAAATGTATATTTAAGCTAATCTATAGGGTATTTCTAATATTACTCATACGCTATTAGTATCTGTGTTACATATGCATCCATTTTTTAAAGACATGCTAGCGCAATTTTAATATCCATAAATATATGTATTGGTATCTGTATTTGTATTTAAAAAGATATGCTAGTGTATCGGGCGAATTCGTGTGAACCGCTTGATCAAGATCGAGCGACCCACACCCCTACTACAGAGTTTGTTGCAACGGACTCTACGTCAGATGATCCATGCTCACCTTGCTCGTGTCGCGCCCCTTACCAATTTTCCCTTTTAATTATAAAAAAGATAACAATTCTCTCTCTCAATAAAAAAGGGAAAAATGGGGTTGCCCTTGCCTCTATTTTTCTGTATTTTTTTTAGTTTTTTTTGAAAAATATCACAATGTATATTCATCTATATATCCCTCCAATATGCCATTCGAATTTTATTAGAATTAGAGACTCATATGCCATCCATCTAAAACAAGTAATTATAACGATGTAAACACTGCTGCAATCGACCTGTTCTAGATGGAGGGCATATGAGTCTATGTTTCTGAAGAAGTTCGAATGGTATATAGGAGGGATATATAGATGAATATACATGATGATATTTTTGAAAAAAAAAGTAAAAAAACACCGAAAATGGGACGGGGCAGCTCCATTGAACCCTATTAATAAATATGTTAAAGGCAACGATGATCACGCCAGACTTATAAGTGTGAGGAATTATAAAACTAATTGTGCAATTAAAGTGACCCGAAGCCTATTTTATTTCCCGTCGCGAAGCACGGGTATGCACCCTAGTTAAGAATGTGAGTAGTGGGGATGGCAAGTTTGAGGAATGTTGTTGATACGATCTTTTGGTGGATCTGGATAGGATGCAACCTCAGGTGGACGATCGATCTTTATAAGATCTTTTCTTCAAGATCATATTCCTCGTACTCTTTGGGACATGAGAACTGTGCTAAGTGATTTTCACTTGTTTTTTGGACGCTATTACTTCGTATTCATGTCTTCTTTGCAGTCCACTTGAAAACACCGATAGATCACTGCCAGACTAATGACACTCTTAATCACATGTGCAACCATTAATAAAACTCATCACCAAGAGCTATACTCCATAAACCCACACCTGTCACGAATCTAAAACCTGACAGATCCAGGAGGTTCGTGGGAACTGTTCAATCCTTCCAGAATAGATGACTACTATCCACTCCAAGTTTGTTATAATACTTTTTAAACCATGTGTACATTTAATGTACCTGTTGTATTTTTATATTGTCACATTTTCATATGCTGTATTTGAAATATATGGTAACGCATAAATGACATTTACTGTACCAATGTGGACCTCCAAAACGGCATCCGCAGTGCCATTATGGGAAGGCAGTGTGACAGTAAAAGAACAGACCATAGTTTCAAATTTTGCAAAAGGTTATGATAACAGACGTGAAGGATACAAATATACTTTCATTTTTAAAACCGATGTAAAATGGATACTGATCGCATATTAATGGATCATGCTTCGTCACGGTGGGGATGGAGAGCTCTTCCATTGCCACCATTCAAATGGTGCGGGTACCAGATTGCAGGATCATATGATACGGAGGACGTGAAGGCCCCTCCCACATTCCATCCTGCACAATCTCCATCTCCATGATGAAGGGGAGGGCTGAGTAGATAAGGGCCCGCCGTGAAGGTCCACCGCAATGTGATGCATCGGGAGAGATCGGCCCCATCGCCGCTGCCGTGCCTCCTCCATCATTCCCAAAAGGCATGTCTGCTCATGGACAGAGCATCCGATGCCAACGTTGATCACATGCTGCCCCGTCAGCCACTCCCTGACATGTTCATCCGGTCTACGCGATCGCCCCTTGTCTCCCCCGCTACCAGCATCCATTATCATCACCTTCCGATGACTGAGTCTTACACCGGAGGAGTTGAGTGAGGAGGTACGAGGACAAGACTCAAAAAGTGTTGGAATAAGACTATACGAAAGAATTTTGAATTTTTTGGATTAAGTCCGAGAATGATCAAATATAGATCCGACCATTAACCAACCCCACTTGATGTAGTAAAAAGTTTTGTTGAAAGCGTAATTATTTTTTCTCATGATTGCTTGTCTCTGCAAATTATACCACACCTCGATGCGATGTAATCTTTTTGACTCTTACATGAGGTGAAATCCCCGGAATGGGGTCCCATCAACAAAATAATCCCCGGAATGGGGATGACCCGAAAATATTTCCCACAATGGGGACTGTTTGCCGCGCCACATGGACAACCCAAATCTGCGACTGCGACGAAAATCTGGTATCCCAGCCCCCCTCCCATCCGTCCATGTAGCGCGGAACGGCAAATCGTTGCCGATATATCTCTATTCTGGGAAATATTTTTGGGCCATCCCTATTTCGGTAAAAACTTTTTACCCCTCCCCATTTCGGAAACGACCCGGGGCATTTGTGTTGAATATGTTAGATTATAACGATCTTGTGATGTAATTACACACATTAAACGGCCCATAAATAAAAACTTATAGGTGTGTGGAAAATAAATAAAAAAATAAGGTAACCAAATTATGAGAGAAGGGGGTCGATGGTCAGATCAGATGATGTCCTCGGCTCTCACGGCAGTGCATTGATGAAGCCCGAAAGTAGCATTATTTACCATAAATCCGCCACGTGGTCCAGTGGATCCTTCCATTGAATGACACCTGTCCGGTTTTTTCAGATTTCCCAAACAGTAATTATTATTTTTACTGTTGAAGCAACCGAACGGAGTAATGGTTAGGGCGCGGATCGTCTGCTGCAAGTGATTTGCAGCAGACTCGGCTGTAATGTTTGGATGAGCGCCACGTGTCCCTTGAGGAATCCGATCGCTGCCCCCACTCCTCCTCCATTTCCCTCTCGCCCGACTCTCCTTCCCCGATCCAGCCATCCCGTCGCCAGCCGTGACGATGCCGTCGGTGATGAGGGCGTGGTCGATGCACCTTGCGGGCGTAGATATCGGCGAAGGTTGCGCCCCAGCCTCCGCGGTTGAAGCTGTACTGCACGATGGAGGAGCCGAAGAGCGGACGCCTCGACCCAACCATTGCCGCGGAGGAGAGGAGAGGGATCTCGAGATGGGAGCGGATTCTCTGCAGTATCTCCTCCCCGACCTCAAGCCGCCACCCTCTCCTCGACCCCGAGCCCCTCTCGTCGCCGACCCTCTCTCCGGCCTCAAGCCGCCCGCCTCCCCCCATCTCCTCCCCGACCTCAAGCCGCCACCCTCTCCCCGACCCCGAGCCCCTCTCGCCGCCGACCCTCTCCCCGACCTCAAGCCCTCTCACCCCCGCCGCCAGCCGTCTCCTCCCCGACCTCGCCCCCGCCGCCAGCCGTCTCCTCCCCGACATCCTCTCCCCTGCTGGTGAGAGCGACCGCGTGTGGTAGATGCTGGCCGCGCGGTGGCTGAAGGGCGACGCACGGCCGCGTTGCAGCTGAAGCGGCGGCAGCGGGTTGCGCAGCAGCCGCGCGAGGCGAGAGGGGAGGAGATGGGGGAGGCGGGCGGTTGAGGTCGGGGAGGAGACGGGTCAGGAGGAGACGGAGACGTGCGGGCCGTTGGATCTAGGAGCGGACACGTGGCATTCATCCGTGACAGAGGATCCGCTCCCGTAATGGTTATGCCCTTTCAATTAGGAAGAGTAAGGACATGTTTGGTAATTGGTTAGTTTAGATTATCCTCCTATGAACAGTAATTTGAAATTGTTTGGTTTATAGTAGCTGTTTAGATGGTTATGACTTATGAGAATTATAGCGAAAAATATGATGTGGTATTATGTTAATTATGTGTTATATTAATTTTTCTTATGATTATTATATATTTTATATGGTATTTTTTTATTAGAATGTCGTTAAAAAAATTATAACAAAGAAATTGTGGAGCTCATATAACTAATTCTAACCCATGAATGCATGGGTAGAGCTGGGGTTATGTCAGGTTGCCTTGGGGTAAACTGGCAACCAAAAAGGTCACAACCTACTCATGGTTAGGTATGCTGATGGATAATGATATGACAATATTTGATCCGATCCATTTATGATATTTGTATCCGCATTCATTTTAAAATATATACGGATGTAGATATTAATTTTATATCCACAAATATCCATTTTCATATATAAATATAGTTATAAATTTATTTTAATCATGTAGCCATTGCACATCCGTAATCGTTTTTTAAAGATATACGGTAATATAGTTTTCATATCCGTCAATATCTGTATCCACATTCATATTAATATCTAAAAACGAACAATGATATAATAACACATATATCCATATCTGTCCTTTTGCATCCCTAGTCGTAGAATGGGTAGGGAAACACTCGTCATGTACTTTTGGTGGGACTAAAATGTCCAAATATGAGATCAAGACAATGATACATCAGTCTATATCTGTCTTTATTGCACTTAAGTAACAATCTCTACATATCGATTTGTAAACAAAACCATGGTTGATGCTCGCATACTTCTACATAATATATTTTTTTTCGAACCATTTTTAAATGGTAGAAGAAAAAAAATGTTATGCAAATTATTTCATTTAGAATATTACTTTGTTTTCTTTATTATTCGATTGTATTTATAGTTGATGCAATTTTAACTCAGTCAATCATTGACTCCAACTTTGCAAAAACATTCATTATAAGTGTTAGGACGTGTTTTTAAATCCACGGGATAATCTATATTCATCCATTAAATAATTGAATCTAAATTGTGATTATCCATTTTCATATATGCATCCATAAGTTATTGGTATGGTTTGTGATTTTCAATATATGCATGATCTCAGTTTTCATCTCGATTTCAACGTAAATAATTATACGGTAACATCGGCATCTATGTATGCGATCATTGGCATAGCTATAAGATTTAAATAAATATATTAAATTTATCAACTTTGTATTAACTGTATTAAATAGGACGAAAAAGTATAAAATTTTATTGAACATGTTTATAGATAAACCATGAATGTCAATATAGATTTTTATGGATAAATATACATGTGTTTACATATATAGAAGTAATATTTGTATCGAAGTCAATTTTAAAAAGAAATCAAATTTCTAAATAAGTAGAAAATAGATATGAATATATATATATATATAGGATTTTTATCCAATGCGCACATGGCTCATTAGCATTTCGGTGAGCACCATTTGTAGGCCACACACGTGCATTACCAATTGAGTGGTTACCTATTTTGAAGGATATTGTTTTTGGAAGGAGATTAATATGCAAAGCGATTTAACAATAAGTGTTATTCCAATTATATCGCATCCTAAAAAATAGGAAGATCATTTTGGAAAGAAAACATTCGAATCGATGATTTTTGCAGAAAATCGAGATCCAAATGCTCAGGTCAGTAATATATATACAATAATCAAGTAATGGTTGTTGCGAGATCAGTATTATCCAAAACAACGGTCAGTAATTTACATTCATTTTATTATATGGTGTAGAATTCAGTAATATATACACAATGGTCAAGTAAGTGCTTATTGTGAAGTCAGTAAAACCATAACAAATGGTCATTAATTTCTATATGTATTGTTACTTTGAAGAGAATTCAGTAATTTAGAGACAATACTCACGTAAATGGTTGTTGCGAGATCAGTAATATCCAAACAACGGTCAGTAATTTACATTCATTTTATTACATGGTGCAAAATTCAGTAATATATACACAATGGACAAGTAAATGCTTGTTGTGAAGTCAGTAATATCCAAACAACGACCAGTTAATACATTTATTTTATTAATTGGTGCAGATTTCAGTAATATATACACAATGGACAAGTAAGTGCTTGTTGTAAAGTCAGTAAAATCATAACAAATGGTCAGTAATATGTGTACGATTCTCAAGTAATAGCTACTATGAGATCAGTAATAACAAAGTAATGGTCAGTAAGTCATGGGCATTGCTCAAGTAAGAAAGTAACTATTTGTTAATGCAATGCACATTACATAGATAATGGTATTACTAACCATTTGTTATATTATTACTGACACATTTACTTGACCATTTTATACATATTACTAAATTCTGTACAATGTAACTATTTGGATGTAAATTACTGATCATTGTCTTGATATTACTGATCTCACAATAAACATTTACTTGACCGAATTATATTTATTACTATCATAGCGTTTGGATCCTTAATCACCCGCATGGAATCATTTATTTGAATCGTTTATTTCCAAAACCGTCTACCAATTTTTAAGGACGTTGTATAATAGGAAATATAGGATTTTTTTAAATACGTGGTAGCCTATAATTAGAAATATAGTTATTGCTAATACACGTGTATGGCCCAGAATAGGTGCTCATTGAAACGTTAATGGGCACAAGGCTCATTGGATAAGCCCTCTCCCTCCCCCCCCCCATATATATATATATATATATATATATATATATATATATATATATATATATATATATATATATATATATATATAGGGGGCACTTCAAATGAGGTGGGGTCTCACCAATATTGTGGTGAACCTTCAATAGAATTCGTCGGATCCCAATCTGACGGTAGCATCAAAAATCATATCCAAAAGAGCAATTCCGTCATCACATTTTTTTTGTAAATTCGAATTTCATTTAGTGGATTTGAATTACCATTTAATATTTTCTGGAATTTGGTATTTTTGAATCATACCTTTACTGGTCTTTTTCTAATTTTACACCGAATGAATTTGGTTAAACCATATCTTTGTAAACGGCCGCGAGATTTTGTGAAAATGTATGTTCTTTTTGTAACTTTAGTAATGATTTCGTTTTTCACATTTTCGTTTGTAAAATGGTAATTCTGTTTTGTAAATGGGTACATTCGTTTTGTAAACTCCAATGAGTTTTTGTAAGAGTAATTATCCTCTTTGTAAACTCCGATCTTTTTTTGTAAATGTATATATCTATTTGTAAAATTTCTGTGACCTTTTGTAACTGTATCGCGCTCTTTTGTAAAATTCTCGGAGAGATCTGCAAAAAAAGATAAAACAATAATGAGATTTGTAAAAAAATGAATCAATATGTAAATCGAAAGGTCAATTATGTAAATTATCAAACAACAATGTAAATCCATGCATTACCATTGCACATCCACCGATCGACCCCCTTTCGCCTGGAGGAACCTCACATCCCGCGACGAAAGCCCCTTCGCCATCGCCGCCAGCACCACCACCGAACTCGACCCTCCTTCTCCATTGTTGCCGCCAACCATAAGAGCCCCACCCATCCGCCAGGAGCCCTCATCGGAGAAGAAATATCACATGCTCTTTGCGTCGAGGAGAATCTCTGCCATGAGCTTGGTGCTCCGTCGACCATCAATAATGCCTCCTCCGCTGCCTGGACGAACGCCGCCGCCACCCTCGATCAAGGAAAGAAGGAAGGAACGCCGCTGCCGCCCTCGATCGGGAGAGAGAGAGAGAGAGGGAGGCACCAGATTAGGTGTAAATCGGGAGAGGAGATGGAGGGAGTGAGAGAGAGTGAGAGATTATGGTTATTAATTTGTGGGTATCACATACTATTTTTAGAATGTGACAAATGACCAAAATAAGTTTTTTACCCTTAAAATAATGTAATTAATATGTCATTTATCACAACCGTGTGATTTAAATTAAATGGATGAGATGGTGGGCTCACCACAAAATTGGTGAGACCCCGCCTCATTTGAAGTTTCTCCTATATATACACACACACTCACATCTGCTTATAGGTTAAAGTTTGTACATGGAATATAGTAAGGGTTAAATGAGTATGCTCCTAGGAGCATATAAGAGTATGTTTCCACCTTTCTTTTCGTAAAATTTTTAATTTTTTTAAATAAAATCTGTGGGGATCTACTTTAAATAATAAGTGGAATATGTGTTTCAAGTTTCGTGTAGAACATACGTTCCTAACACTTCCTCCATCTAAATGTGGTCAATTTCAGCAATTCCGAAACCGTTATAAAATTTGACAGTCTTGATGGAGGGGATGGAAGTCTCGAATTAAGTCCAATTTTGAATGACACCATGATGACATATTATGATCTAAATTCCACTAGATTTCTTTTTAGAAAAATAAAAAAATACGAGGAAAAAAAGGGTGTGAGCATGCAAGTTACAAGCTCCGAGGAAGCATACTCCTTTTCCCCATATATTAAATATTGTTACAAATAAAAATATAACTATTTTAGCTAAAATGGTTTTATAGCTAATGACATAGACATTTATATATATGAAAGTGATATCAGTATCCACACTACAAGGAAAACAACTTGTGGCTACAGAACTATACCCACGGAAATAGGGCTTGTGGCCACAGAATTGAGCTCTGGCCACAATACGTCGTGGCCAGTAGCCGTAGCTACAAGTCTCGTCACGAGAGTTCTCTAACCACGAATATGTAGTGGCCACTACAAGTGACCACAGAACTTGTCGTGGATACAAATCTTGTATGAAGACTTTGGCTATGGATTGTAGCTATGAAAAACTAGTGGCCACAGGATTATCGTGGCCACAAGTTTCCATAGCCACATTCCGTGACCACAACTCATTTTTCTTGTAGTGCCATATCCATTTTAAAATCGATACATATATGGTAGCAGATTGGATATGTATATATTGATATCCATTTGCAAAATAAATTTGGTGTATAAATTTCTCATATAAAGGTGTAAAATTATGTTTCTCTCTATCTAATATTGTATTACAACTAGAAAAATTTCCATTTGACTCTTACTATTAATACCTTGTCTCAAATATCAAAGGGAAACTAAAAATATCACATCTCTTGTTATTCAAAGATACACTTGTTTAAGTTTTCTTTTAATTAACTTGTTGAAATATATATTTTGTGGGCTAATCTTTCATCTAATCTAAAACAATCTTTACTAATAGTTTAATAAATTTTTTAGATCATTATTACATATCATTAAATTAAATTTGCTCACACCATCTTGCCAAATTCCTTATCACTTAGAAAAACTTAAATACCTCTGTTTTTCCGGTGTTCATTAAAACATCCAATAGCATAATCTTATACAAGATCTTATATTTTTTTATTAAATTCAAAATAACAAGCAAAATAATTACCATTGCGATTGGAAAAATTGAGCATCATAACGGTACTAAAAATGACATGTGCAGTATAGTCTATCTTAGTTTGATCAACTTGACCGATCTTTGGTTAATTCTACTCTGTTATAGTTTGATCACCTTGGTCGATCTTTGGTTAATTAAACTTGAGTTGCCTGTTTAGAAATTGATATCATTCGAAAATGTTATGGGCCTCGTGCATCTACACTGCTGGTAATTCACTTTGCTTCTGTTGCGTGAAGTACCATTAAACACCGAGTCTTGTGCCAAAAGAGAGATCACACTATTTTTTTCTTTATATAGTATTCATACTTAGTCTGCTAATTAGGTGAAATCCTCCAAAACTTCGTATGTGGCCACTAAACCACATGAGCATGTAAAAGACCCCATTAGTGCGCACAAATCGCATCCTCGATCGAGACTTGGGGATGTTACAGATGGGGCCTTAGGTAGAGGTCATTACATTTTTCATCGACAATCCTTGATGCCATAGCGCATTTCGTTTTCTTCAAGCTCTTCATATAGATGACATGCACACCTTTTGAAGATAGAGTTCGTGTGTCGGAGGGGAGGATGGATATAAAAGAAATCTCCATTCTAATTTGTTTCTAAACAACAAAGGTATTAGGAATCAATTTTCAATTCATCTCGATTGTAGGGGTGTTCACGAGAGGCTAGCCAACCCATTTCATTGTGACTCGCCTCGATTCATCAGTATAAGATCATGAGTCGACTCAACCTCATCCAACATGTACCCGATTCCGACGGGTACTCAGTTCATTTCGATGGGTAATGATTACCCATGGGTACCTAACATAGAATATCACATCTATTAAAAGAAGATAAATTATATTTTTAATAGATGACTACGAATCACAAAATCAATAGTTCTATTCTTTTCTACTAAGTTTCATTATCATTCTTGAAATTCATGACATGTTTTTTCATCGTCATTCCCACTTCATGGATCCAATTGTTTCGGTATTATGGCACAATTCCCTAAGGGCATGTTTGGTAATTTGATTGGGTTGGAGTAAACCTCATATGAATAGTAGATGTTTGGATGATTAGAACGATAGGAAATGTTTGAAATGATAAATGTGACGTGACATTGATTATGTGTTATATTAACTTTTAATGATTATAATATATTTTTATATTAATTTTTATTTGAACGTGGTTAAAAATATATTATAACAAAGAAATTGTACGATCAGTATAACTGATTCCAACCCATGAATGTACGAATAGAACAAGGGGAGATTACCTCAAGGTAACCTGACACTATTGCGGGTGAAAGGAGACATGAATGTCACGATGGAGTGGAGGTACAAGAGAATACTAGAGAGGAAACCGTGGGCACAAGTTCAAAATAGGAATGTGAATGCCTATGCGTGTATTATGATGTATGTATCGATTTACTATCTATATGTTTATTCATATTTCGACATTTGTATATGCATCAAACACATGCATGTTTAAGCTAATCGGTAAAGTATTTCTTCTATCATTTATATCAACTTCACCTCCATTTTAGATCTCAGTGAGTTTATGGTCAATATTTTTAAGTTTGCAAAACCAATGTTTTAAAAGCCGGACTGGACCGGTCGGTTCGATCGATCCGATCGGTGAACCAGACCTGGACCGGTCTGGTTAACCGGTTTATGTCGGTTCAGTTTGATTATTCAAATTTTAATTAACCCACCAGGTTCAACTTATTTTTTTGACATGATTTAACCAGGTTCAACCGAAGTTGAACCACATTTAATTTTTAAATTATTTAAAATATTGCTGGTAATGAGAGTTAAACCCATAACCTTTGGTAACTTATTTCAAACTTCTAACCAACTACACTAGCACAATTTTTGCATATATTGTGTTTTAAATATAATTAAACTATTATCATGTTATAGAGTACATAGTTCAAATAATATATATATATAGGAGAAACTTCAAATGAGGCAGGGTCTCACCACTTTTATGGTGAGCAGTCCATCTCTTCCTTCTATTTTCAATCGCACGGTTGGAATTAATGCTGCATTAATTATAATACTTAAATGACCGAATACCCATTTTGGTCATTTTGTCACATTCTAAATATTGAATGTGACAACTATTAGGCCTAATCTCTTTCTCTCTCTCGATTAATCAATGACGGTGTCCTCTCTTTCGCATGCACGATCGTCCAACAACGGCGTTCTCTCTCCCTCACGATCAACCGTCGACGTCATCGATATCCTCCTCCACGCAAAGCTTCTCGGCGTTGGAGGATGTGTCCCGGAGGAGGAAGATGCGAAGGAAGGAGACGTGATGCATCTTACGCGTGGTTGCCTCATCAATGATGGTAGATCCCTTCATCCTCTTTCAACAGCAATGCACGATGTGAAATCGTTGTAGGCGATGACGGTCCAAGGTCTATTCAAGGGCGCTAATGCATTCTATGTGGACGACAAGATTGAAGACGACGAGGGAGGAGGTGTGGAAGAGGAGCAGATTTACATTCTGGTATATATTTTTTATATCATTGACATTACATTTTACATTATTGATCTCCTTTTTTGCATATGGTATATATTTTTTACATCATTGACATTACATTTTATATATTGATTCTTTTTTAAATCTCATTATTGATGTCTTAATTTGCAGAGATCCATATGAAATCTACAAATCGAGCATAAATTTTACAAATGTAATGAGGATCTTACAAATCTTAAGGGTGCGAATGAGCGACATGGAAAATTTACAAAGATCCATACAATTTTACAAAGAGATGTGTAATAATTACAAAAGGACGTGAAACAATTACAAAGATCCAATGTTGACACACAAATATATAAAACATGAAATTTACAAAGTAGTTTGAAGAAATTGCAACTGCATATGATCTTTTACAAATGGCAATCTAAAATTTACAAATTAAAATAATAATTTCACAAAAAAAACTATTTAATGGGAATGCTAAAAATATATTATTTGAATTTTACGAAATCAAAATCTAAACGTCACATAATCTCATGCGTATTTACAAAATACATGCATTAAGTTACATTTGCTGAGACCATTTTTGGAAATCAGCTAATAGAGGAATTAACGAAAAATTCCTAATAAAAACGAGCCTAAAATGGCACCAACGTCATTAAATGAACATCCAATTAAATTCGAAAGAAAAGGACGGAAATACCCTTTTTGACATCATACCATTGGGTCATGATCTAATGGATCTCGTTGATGGCTCATCACAAAATTGGTGAGACCCCACCTCATTTGAAAGTGTCCCTATATATAGGGGGCACTTCAAATGATGTGGGGTCTCACCAATATTGTGGTGAGCCATCAAGTAGATTCATCAGATCTCAATCTGACGGTTGTATCAAAAACTCCATCCAAAAGGATATTTTGTCATATTGATTTCATTAATTTCGAGTTCCATTTATTGATTTCAAAATGCCAATCTAAGCTTTTCTCAATTTGGTAATTTCATAAATGTCTTTATTGAATAATTTCCAATTTTATTCCAAACGATCTGAATTCAACCATATCTTTTTAAAGTACAACGAGTTTTTGTAAAATATATTTTACTCTTTGTAATTTCATTAATGATTTCATTTTATTACTGTAACTTCATTTTGTAAATGGTTGTATCAATTTTGCTAATATGTACATTCATTTTGTAATTTCAGCGAGTTTTTGTAAGAGTATTTTTCCTCTTTGTAAACTTCAACTTTTTTGTAATTGCGTGTGTTTGTTTTGTAAAAAATCTGTGAATCTTTGTAACTGAATTTACCTCCTTTGTAAAGTTCACGCATGTTTTCCATTACGTTAAAGTTCAATTGCCATACATATTTTCGAGTCCTGCAAAATATAGAAAAAATAATGAGATTTGTAAAAAAGGTAAATAAATATGTAAATCTGAATATCAGTTAAGTAAAATTATTATACGATAATGTAATTGAATCTCCCTCCTTTGTAAGAGTGTCTGATCACTTTGTAAATTTTAGGCGTTCTATTGTAAAATCATCTGATCACTTTGTAATATTAATGTAGAGTTATGCAACAATAAGTACACTGTTAGATATTGGAAACATGTAAAAAATTGACATGAGATTGTAAAAAAAATTCAATATTTGCACAAAACATTCCAACTTTGTAAAAAACTACAGTTTGTAAAAAAGATAAGTTGCGCCTCCTCCGTGCACATCTCGCCCGCGCCATGCCCCTTATGTGTGCCTTCCTCGTTCATGCCCCCTCTCTGCGGCCGAGAGGTGTTGCATGGAGGAGGAAGTTGGATATGACGAACCCCTCCATCGAAGCCTAAACAAAAGATAAACAAAAAAACATCGCGGGCGCATCCAGCGAAGTAGCTTCATGCGGCTGACGCTAACGCCCGACCACACCTGCCAGCGCGCGCCTCCCGGCATCGCCCTCCGCCTGGCGCCACCGCCCGCTGCCATCTTCATTCTCCTCGCGCCGTCGTCCTTCTGCCCCGCCGCGCGGGGGCGCTCCACCCCTCCTGCAGCACTCCCGCCCGCCATCCTCCACCTAAGGTCAGCGCCGCCCGCGCGGATCGCCATCTCTCTAGCATGCGCGTAAGGCAGCGCGACCCCGCCTGGCTCCGCGCCTCCGTGGCAAGGCCTCCAGATCCACGCCCGCGCAGATTGCCGCTGTCGGATGCCCTTTCCCCTTGTGGCGGCGTCCTTGGTCCCATACAATTGATTAATCCAGAGAGATTTTAGGCAATATAGTTGTCACATTCTATATTTAGAATGTGACAAAAAGACCAAAATGGGTTTTCGACCAATTAAATATTATAATTAAACACATCATTAATTACAGCCGTGCGATTAAAAATAGATGGATGATGATGGATGGCTCACCAAAGGGAAGCAACAACATGATGTAGTTAACCTTAGCTACATTAGGGGCATTTTCGTCTCTTTCTTTTATTATTTTTTTGAAAATTGCACGATGGATTTTCATAACTATATCCCTCTAATATGTCATTAAAATTTCGTCAGAAACGGAGACTCCTACGGCCTCCATCCCGAACAGGTAAAATACAACAAATCTGTGATCGTTAAAAAATGTCTGTTTGGATGGAGGCCGTAGGAGTCTCCGTTTCTGACGAAATTTTAGTGACATATTATGGAGATATAGTTATGAAAATCCATCACGAAATTTTCGAAAAAAATAAAAGAAATAGATGAAAATACCCCTGGTGTAGCTAAGGTTAGCTACACCATGTCGTAGCTTCCCTTTCCTCTCTCTCTCTCTATATATATGATATGTATGATATTTGATGGTGTATAAGAAAAATACTTTATTTATAATATGAAATATATATTATCTATGTATTTTATTTATATTTCAAGTATATTTAAGTATATATAATTTAATTTTAAGTAATTATAACATCATGATCCGATTTGATTATATGGTTCAACCCGATGCTTCTTATTACTATTGGGTTTAAAAAACAGTGCAAAAGCCGTATTGGGTTTAGTTGTCTGCTTTTTTTGGCTTTCGCACAGTAGAAAAATGCCAAACTTGGTGTCGGGGAGGGTATTCCCGTAAATTTCTCGTGGGTTTCTTTCTTCACCAATTTTAAAAAGCACACCCGTCGTCACCTCAGGGGCTAACAGTGACAGAGAGTCGCAGGTGAGTGGCACTCCACGATAAATTCGACTCCATCCCAGGGGTATTCCGGTCATTTCCCCTTCTGCTCTGCTCCCTCTCCCCCGTACCCTACTGCTGCTCTGTCTGCCCCTCTCTCTCTTCGGTCTCTTTCTCCCCATTCTCCACTTCAGATCTCTCTCGCATTACATCATCACCCCATGATTCAAACTTAGCCATATCACATTACTCCTTCCTCCACCTCCCTCCTCTTCCAAGATGCCTCAGTACCCAAACTACCCCTCCTCTAAAATCCTCGACGTCGACTCGGCCATCAAGGACGGCCTCCTCGGCTCCACCACCCTCCCCTCCGCAACTACCCGCCCCCTTCTTGACCACGGCGACGACAGCAAGGCCCCTATTGACCTGAAACTCATGATAGAACAGCTGGAGTCCTGTGAGGAGGACCTGGACGTGCCCAAGGTCTTCATCTGCCCCATCTCTCTCGAACCCATGACGGATCCAGTAACCCTCTGCACGGGCCACACCTACGACCGAGCCAACATCTCCCGGTGGCTCTCCACGGGGCGCCTCTCCTGTCCCACCACGATGCAGGACCTCTGGGACGACGCCGTCACCCCCAACGCCACACTCCGACACCTCATCCTCGCGTGGTTCTCTCAGAGGTACCACCACGCCAAGAAGCGCTCCTCTGATGTCCACGGCGCCGCCATTGACCTTCTGCTCGCCCTCAGGAAGGCCAAGGGCTCCGCCAAGGTCCCCGTCCTTCGAGAGATCCGCCATCTCGTCACCTCGTCTTCTTCCTCCAAGACCGTCGCCGACGCCGGAGGGGTCGCCGTGGTCTCCTCTCTGTTGGGTCCCTTCACCTCCCACGCTGTTGGATCCGAGGCGATCTCCGTTCTTGTAAATCTCCCCCTCGACCAAGAAGCCAAGGTGGGTCTCATGCAACCGGCCAGAGCGTCCGTCGTGGTGGACATGCTTAGCGAGGGGAGCCCTGAGACGAAGCTCCACTGCGTGTCCTTCCTCGAGATGCTGCTGACCGCCAACGAGGAGGAGGAAGGCCAAGAAGAAGGTCAAGGTGGTTGCTTGAGGGCGGAACTCGCTGCAAGTTTGAGCCTTTTGGTGGGTCTTCTGCGAATGGTGAAGGATAGAAAGAACCCAACTGGAATTTTGCCCGCACTTCGCCTCCTCAGGTCCCTGAGCCCGCAGGAACAGGTGAGGGGTGCGCTAATCGGCGTAGGGGCGATTGCCCACCTAGTGGATTTGCTCCCAGAGCTCCCGACGGAGTGCCTGGAGCTAGCGCTCCACGTCCTGGAGCTGCTGACGGCTTGCGGAGAGGGGATAGAGTGCTTGAAAGGGTGCGCGAGAGCGATACCAAACGTGGTTCGGGTGGTAATGAGGGTGTCAGAAGGGTGCACGGGGCACGCCCTGGAGGTGCTGAGGGGCGCGTGCGACGGGGAGCCGGAGGGGGTGGCGACGGCGGTGGAAGCCGGGATGGCGGCGAGGCTGCTTCTAGTGATGCAGAGCGGGTGCGGGGCGGGGGTGAAGCAGAAGGCGGCGGAGCTGCTGAAGCTGTGCAGCAGGAGCTACTGCTCGGAGACGAGGTTCATGTCAAAGTGCAAGCTCACAAGGACCATCCAGGGATGACGACGACGATGCTCTAGCTCTCATGGTGGTCGAATAATGCTGCCGATGTGATCAGTGGTTGGTGGATGATGATGATGGGTTCTTCTTGCTCTGTTCATGGAAAATAAGCTCTCTTTTCCTGGTAGGGATTTTTGGGTGATGGGTGTTTTTGTTTTGTTTCATGTAAATCTTTCCTTGATTTTTGTTTTCTGTGAATGGGTATATGGTGGAATTTGGAGCATTTACTCGTTGTTGTCTTGGCTTTTTAGCTCTAGACTAGAATTTCTTGTGCAGCAACCTGAAGCTGCGAGTAAGGTGTACACTACACAGGTTCTTAGGTGGATCAGGTTAAACCGGGTTTTTGCATATGTTTAATCTTGTTCTTGCGCAGGTACATAATAATTGGTTGATATTAATCGGCAGGGAGTCAGAAGTGAGCAGGCAGTGAATAGTTTATCTTAGTTGGGTACTTCTGCCATGGACATGGATGGGAGCCTAGAGGTAGACGGAGACGTAGACCTGGTAGGGTCATCCACGCCTTACTGCACTTTCATGCAGAAGATCCGATCTTTCGAGCAGAACCACATTCGCAACTGGAATGGAATTTCTTGACAATTACTGATATGACAGTATTATCCCAATTACTGTACCTTTCCTCTTAATTACATGAATTTCGAGATATCAAAGCATGTAATATTTTTTATGATTATCGAATTAAGGATGCAAACGGTTACGGATATATTCGAGATAACCGATCCGTCACCGTATCTGTTTCATACATATTTTAATCTCCGTATATGTATCTCTTTTAAAATGGATATGGATGAATATCGTTTCGATATCCACAAGCATCTGTATCTGTATTCGTATATCCATTTTCTTATATAAATATAGTTATATATTTATTTTTAACCACATATAACATAGTTCTATACATTCTTTTACCATATTTGTATAATCTTTATGATATAAACACATTTAGTATATTTATATCAAGTTTTTCCATCCAATTTGTGTATATGTATATTTAAGTTGACTCTATAGAGTATTTCTAACATTATTCGTATGCGACTAGCATCCATTTTACATCGGCATTCGTTTTTTAAGGATATGGTAGGATAGTTTTAATATCCGTCAATATATGTCTCCGCATCCGTATTCGTATTAAATAATGAATAAGGATACGATACTACTTATATTTGTATCCATCCGTTTGCATCTCTAGTTTGAATGATATCTAAATCCAACAGGTAACCCAAATCCGCCTCCTTTCCATTGCGGCTGAATATCGATGCCGAGTGTGATATAATAGTAGAAATCATTACTTAGTGATGTGAGCTGTGAATATTTTAGGTGGTTGTCAGCAGCTGATCCGATTGAATCGGAATCTAATAGGTTGACATAATCAGTTTTTCTAGATAACTGACCCAAGTCGTATCGCTCCCACAATACAAGTGTGTGTCTCTTCTGATATAATTTTGTTTACTATTGCTGATGAACTTCCAAATGGATTGTTTCCCTTCCCAAGTCTTAATTTCACGACTAAGATCTATCAAGTCCCTTTATCAAATGAATTTGTTGTATTACCTTAAGTACCGATGAAATCGAGGAATTCACATCTTGATTCAACTTGAATTTGCATACCTTTTAATATTTCTAATTGTAATTTGTATTCCTAAACTTTGCAATTGTGATTATATATTATCACAATCCATGAATATTGCATAAATTGCATTACCTGCCATGTGAATCTCAAAGACATGTCAATTGTGCCCTTTCAACCTCAATTCCACACGCATCCATAATAAACAACTAAACCTCGAATGTAGATCAAGATAAAGTGATCTATTTCAGTAGACCTCCAGGAGTCTGCATCGGCTTCTATGACGATGGCCCCATTGCTTCTCGAGTCTATTAGTTGATAACTCCAACTCACATCATTATATCCTTCTAATAACGAATGATGTTTCCTTTAATTCAATTCCAGTGAAATGGTCCCTTTCTATCTACTTAGCTTTGCAATCGTGAAGGAAAAATCTAATCTCATGCAAATCGCAAAATATAACAAGCTTTCAATAATTGCACGAGCTTTCCGGAAACTCCACTCTTATGCTTATTTATGAGGAACTTTAAAGAATCAAACAGCATGCTCACAACATTGCAATCTTGGTAACTAGATTTCTAAGAAGCTCGTCGACATAATAAGATTATCTATACTTCTTTTATTTCTACCAGTGTGGGTCCCACGATCATATTATGCTCTCTCTTGTGAGCCTCACCTGACAACAACTCTCTCTCATTTAATAATACCAAATCATCCATATTTCTTTCGTCCATTCCAACAAAAAAATACTACAACCCAAGAATTGATCTGGTAGTGCAGACTCAAGTCCAAATCTCAAGAAAGATGTTTGGACCCGAAATTACTTCGCCTTTACTATTAAAAAATATTATAATATTTCATTTTATCATATAAAAAATTATAAAATACCCAGCATCTAATCATTTATCACAACCCGATAAAATCACATTACAACATTCCTCCCCAAGTATAACTTTTTTTGGGGAGAGTTAACCTTTGCTAGTTAATCTCATTTCCAAACCCAACAGAAGAAGTAGAAGAATTTGGAATATTCCATTGGAAAGGGATCAAAGTGGTAGACCCAAACAATGTCCACCGCTCTTCAGATAGAAAAGATGTGATTGTGACCAATATTTCAGCGTCCAACTAACCATCAATCCCATCCAAGATCTACCCATACCTACTATCTTTCTAATTCTAACAAAAATAAATAAATATACTCGAAAATGGTTACAACAACTTCCATCCAAATGTTGGGTTTGGATCTATATTTTGATATCAATATTATATTTATCCTTATCAATTTGATCTTTATTTGTATTTGTAAAACAAATTTGGTTGAAGAAAAAGTTATTATAAGGAACCTTTTTATTGTCCTTTATAATATATAACTAGTGTTGCATACCCGTGCTTTGCACGGGTAGAAGCACTTTATTCATGATTAAAATAAACATGTTGGTATAATTTAATACATGTATCATGTAATTATACACTTATATCGAAGGTTTTGAAAGTCGGAACGGACGTTAACACGACCAGCCTTCGATTTGGTCCAACAGAGTCAGACAGTCAGTCCAACCGATGGGATCGATGATGATATCAAAATGACATCATCATTTCTATCAACTCAGAAAAAATCAGAGTGAGCTTAATTTACCGATCCGACTGGTTGAACTGATTTAAACCAATAAAACCAGATACATATATGTAAGTATGTATGCAAATATCAATGAAATAATCGTTTAAAATCCCAAATATTTCGATAGAATAACATGATTGTTGATTTTAAGTAAAACTCTAAAAAAGTTAGAAATATTTTCTAACATTATAAAAAGTACTAAAATTTTTTTATGCTTTTTATAATGTTAGAAAATTACTTTTCTAACATTCATATATACTTTTCTAACATTATATATGAATATAATATTGTAAGCATTTATATATAGTTGCTTCTAGAAAATTACCATAAGAAAGTAGAGCAATTTGCATAGGCCAACTATCACAAACGACATCGCAACATTACTTGTGACCAGAGCCTTCGTGGAAAGCAACTACTAACTTTTTGGCCAAGGGTGTCCTCCGGGTGGGAGTAGAATCCAATTATGCCCATCATCGTGCGGGACCTTCCAAAGTCCTCACAACGTTACTCGTGATCGGGGCCCTCAGGGGCTGCATCTAGTGACTTTGGCAGTGGCAATCCCCTATTTCTTGTTCTTGAGATAGTGACGACGTTAGGAGAGGAGTAATTGTTGTCTTCGAGGGATGCAAATACGGAGGAGCAGTAAATCTAAAAATCGAGGATGAGCAATTGGTTCGTTGTTCTTGTCTTCAAGAGTTTCTATGGGCGTGCTTTCCCTCTGGATATCTTGATGCAAGTAGACTGGATTTCTAGTCGGCTTTGAGAACCAAAGATAAGAGAGCCAAGGGATGCAATTGCTTTTCAGTATCTCGCGGATGTTTGATTTAATATTAGTTCTACGCATAACCTTGAGTATATCGGGGGTGTAATCCTCCTCGCTGGTTTTGTCAAAGGCATGCACCATACACAATATTGGCTATCAAAATAGGACAATTCATGATGAGTAGTGGGTAAGGGCCATATAGGTACAGGAAAAAAATGAAAATAGAAAACATGTGCAGGCAATGCTGTAGGAAGCATCAGAAGGACAACATCCATGTTGGACATAATTATCACCATCCAAAAGTAAGGAAGATAATCCCTGACTGAAGATGCAACCTAAACTTCACCGAATAGATCTTGTTCATTGTGTAGAGAACCACATTCTAATAAAACTATTCCCAGTATCAAACATCGATCGAAAGAAAAAAAACCCTTACTTCAAATCTTTCTACCCAACATGTAACATCAAAGGGGAATACCATCTTGAAGGAATATACAGTAGCCATCTTTCAACCCATACGACATGATCATCAATCTATGTTCTCTTCAACACTTCCGGCATGCATGTGACCGACCTTCTCACCATGAAGCTGTCTCTACAATCCCTTTTCATATTCCACCTAGGGCTATCACTCCACCACCACCATCCTTCCCACTGACATCCATCACAACATTCTGCTCCAGTGAGTGTCACGATTTCTAGGTCGAAGAAAGCTTTATTCCACCCAACTCCGCTCCACGAGATCGAATCTATGTTTTTCGCCCTCTTTTTGGTTCTCGAGCACTCCATGATCTCTGGGTACATCGGTTCTAGTTGACCTTTTGCGAACCTCTGCACCCAAATCCGAGTTGGGTTCTCCCCCATCTCTTTCTTCTTCTTTTTTTTAAAATCCTTAATCCTTTCTCACCATTTGAGCCTTCGGTTAGTTTTGACCTCTCCATGGTTTGTAGGTACATCCATTTTAGTTGACCTTTTTGGAATCTCTGCACCCAAATCGAAGTTGGGTTCTCACCCTCTCCCTGTTTTCTATAAGAATCTTTAGTCCATGTTTCGTGTTCTCGAAAGTTGGAATCTTTTTGCTCTGACAAGTTTCCATGGTTTGTGGGTTCGGTTTTTGGTTATGTTCTTCTCGCAGTTTGATAGAAACTAAATGGAAACAGGATTAGTGGATCTGGAATGGACATGAGGAGCAAAGCAAGGGTGAGAACTGAGCAGATCTCTCTTCTTCTTCCTCCTCCGAAAAAATCGAACCTTTTTCTAATCCTGTTCTTGATGAAAAAAAACCAGACGATTTCCGGTCCCTTAAGCGACCCGAGCCAGCCGCCGAAGTGGAACTACGCCGGATCTAGCACCGGACATGCTTCAGTAGAAGACAGTGAAGTTATCATATAGTGAGATTCTATGAACTCATTGTTTCTAGTTCGAAGAACATAGTTACAACATATTCAGATCCTTAATTTTGCAATATTATTTGAAATATTTGCAGTCTCAAGCAATTTTCAGAGATCGCTTTAAAAATGAGGGCAATAAAAGCTCGAGCCCTCGCAGCGGAGGAAGGTGTGAGCAGTATTCGTTGGGGGAGAAACCCCAATCGGGTTCGTGCTCAGATCTGGAGCGTCTGTGTAGGGTTGGTGGGGGAGGAGGCAGTGGTCGAAGTTGGAGGTTGCGGGCGCTAGTTGTGGCAACGGCGACAGCCCTAGATGGTAGTGATTGCTGGGAAATAGGGGAGGAAGGTGGGATTCATACAAAAGAGGAAGGGCAGTATCGGAACGATAGTTTGACGGGGAGGGTAAAATTGGAATCTGAAGGAGAAAAATAATGGATGGTCGGTGGCACCCCCTGCATAATAGATGTTATAGATACTTTTATTATTTTCTGAAGGAAACAAACGTATAGATAATAGATAGGAATATATTTTAAAGATTCTGTTCGTTTTCCGGAAACAAATATAATGTAATACTTGGCTTCAACTAAAAATTGATATATTTTTGCAGATATTTTTCGCAATCAGCTAAAATTGGACATAATTTTGATTGCTTTTTAAAAAAGATATGGATGATTTTGCTGTACGGTTGAATAACTTTTGCGGATACAGATAATATGGATATATATCGTCCATCAAAATATGGATACGTCTAATGTTTTCTAAATCTTCAAGCAAATTTGTTTTGCGAATACAAATAAAGATCATATCGATAAAGATAAATATAATATTGGTACCGAAATAAAAATAATCAAGAAAAGAAATGGGAATATGAGTAATTAATGCCCCAACTACAATGAATAGAATGCTATACACTAGATGCACATAGAGGATCCTCTATTGTGGTGTTGTGCCTGCTGTGATCCCGTGAGTCCCTCGATCATGATCGAACAGTTCACACGATTTTGCACGGTATGGACCATCAAAAGTGTAAATTCATGCGAACCGCTCGATCTTGATCGAGCGACGTACACGCTTACAGCAGACTCTGCTGCCCTCCCGCCTGCAGCAGACGATCCGTCCCCCTAGATGCAAAGTTGCTACAAGTAAGTGAGATGACATGGCTTTCATCTAAAGCATGTTATCCTCTCCACTGTAACTTTTTCGGGTGAATCGATCGTCTGATGTCCCACGCTCTTTAGTGCTGCATCAGACCACAATTAACCGACCAAGCACGTGGGTATAATTATTTAGTAGTGATGGGTTCCTCATGCAACGTAACGTGAAATATTAGATGCCATAAACCAACGAGGACAAAGGGACAGCCTAAAGGGTTTGTCTCGCTCGTTGCATTTCCCACTTTGAATTAATGCATGCATGTGTATCAACGTCGAGTGATCTGCGCGTTATATACATGCGAGCAGAGCTGTCCGATCACAAATTGATGACCTCGAGATGCGAGCCCATTATTCCCGATCCTCTCTTCAGGTCGTTCGATTCTCATCCGAGGGATCCCGTGGATTTCAGCACCGGCTGTAATTGTCACTTATAGCAGAGGATCCCGACATCAATCACATGTGTGTATCATTGTTCCTACTCCGATTTGATCCTGCATGGCATGACCTCACATCCAAAACAAAACTATTTTGCAAGCATGGAGTTCTCTTCTTCAAGTACCGTAATGGTGCAAGTTTTGCTCTCCAACCCACTTTCCTTATTCTCAAACATTTACATAAAGACAAGAAAAAATAGAATATTAATTGGAGGAGATTTCAATACCAAATTGAATAGCATTGTTGACTCATTAATCCCTCCTGGATGACATTAAAACCCTCTTACCTCCCAAACCTCACGTGACTACCCTCCCATTTTCAATTTGCAGAGAGAGAGAGAGGAGAGGAACAGAGTTAGAGAGAGACCTTACCGAGAGTTCTTCGTCGTAGTAGACGACATCCAAGGATCGAGGGAGCGAGGAGATTGCAACATGGACAGAGCTGCAACCGAGTGATTATGACTTGTAGGTGCACATACTAAGACTTGAAGTATGCGTTGGTTTAGGATTGTGATCTACAAAGGTATGTGTTGGTTCGTAGGACAATATATACATATGCTTTATGACTTAATTGGAGATAAAATGTCTGAATGTATGTATCAGATTAGTGAGAAAATATTTATAAACATTGATTTGATTTGAAATGATACCGCTCAACGTATATGTCGAAAAAATCGGATCAGACTGACCGGTCAGACCGATTGGATCGGGTACCAGCTCCGACCTGATCGGCTTGACCGATTCCATGTAACTATTTTTTAAAAAAAAGGAAAATAAAAAATTGGGTCCGACCGGTGGTCAGACCGGTTGACCCAGGTGGTCGGACCGGGTTGATCCGGATTGACCCAATTTTGATAGTTTGGTAAATTTTCAAAAAATAAAATTTAAATAATGAAATAATATAGTTTTTTTTATCACATGTACCCTTCTTAATTTTTGCAATATGAACTATGTCCCTCTCATTCTTGTAATATAAGTTGTACCAATACTTTCTTAGAGTAATTTTCTAGAAGCAAGTATAAATAAATGATTACAATGTTGTATTCATATATAATGCTAAGAAGTGTGACTAACTTTTGTAGAGTTTTACTTGAAATAGGCAATCATGTTATTCTATTGAAAGATTTGATATTTTAAACAATTATTTCATCAATATATAAATACATACTTACATATATGTATCCGGTTTTTCGGTTCAAAAAATTCATTCGACCGGTCAGACCAGTAAATTAACTCGATTTTTTCCGAATCGATAGGAATGATGATGCCATTCTAACATCATCACCGGTCCAACGGGTTTGGACCGACGGTCTGACCCGATTGGACCAAATCGAAGACTAATCGGTTCAACGTCCGATCCGATTTTTAAAACCTTGTCCCTCTATATTTCTAGCATCGAAACTTCACCGCACGAGAATTCTCGAGCAAGCCTCATTACAGTGTTTATTTTGGATAGTCTACGATGAGGTAAAAGTTATCCTGTAAAACACACAAGGAAGAAATAAGACAATGTAATTATTTAACCTTTCGAATTAGCCACACTATGAGAGCATTTGTGTAACACCCTTAAAACTCTTGTAACATAATGATGCAACTAATTTTGATAAAATGCCACTAATTGTGAGAACAAAATCCTGGTTATCTAAAGATATGTGTTCAGACACCTTCAGCATGTGACGCTTAAAGATGGAAAATCCATATATTAGAATATTCTAATGAATACCAGTACATCCGTAAAATATATCCTTAACTTGGATAAAAGATTGGTTAGATTATACTTTACAAAGATGGCATGTGATCTTTTAGTATTAACCATTCTTCGAAATTGAAGTCAGTTTTATGTGTTGTCTTTGTAGTATTTTTGTTGTTTAATGTAATCCGTCATTACCTTGTCATAATTAACACTACAAAAAAAATGAACTATAGTGACGGTTTTGAAAAAATCCGTCACTAAATTAGCCGTTGTTAAATATATAATGACGATATTATTCGTTGCGAAATAAGTTTTCGTACTCAAAATTAGCAACGAATATCATATCTGTCGTTATATCATTAGCAACGGTCCACATAGCGACGCTTATCCGTTGTTATTTTTCAAAATTTTAACTAATCGTCGCTAAATTTTGAACTAAAAAAATAGCGACGATTAGTTGATATTTTGAAAAATAGCAACGGATAAGCGTCGCTATGTGGACCGTTGCTAATGATATAACGACAGATATGATATTCGTTGCTAATTTTGAGTACGAAAACTCATTTCGCAACGAATAATATCGTCATTATATATTTAACAACGGCTAATTTAGTGACGGATTTTTTCAAAACCGTCACTATAGCTCGATTTTGTTGTCCACAAGTGCCCATCCTCTGACAGTCAGTGCACCTCTTCACGAACTCATCTGAGTCCTTGAAGAGAGTAGGCCACCACAAGCCGGATTGGAGCACTTTCTGTGCCGTTCTCCTCCCAGAATGATGTCCTCCTGCCTCAAGCTTGTGGCAGTAAGTGAGGATGCTATGGTGTTCCTCCTGAGGAATACACCGATGCCAGATGCTATCCCCTCCTTCGTGGTAAAGGATGGGATCCTCCCGATGGTAGGACTTGGCCTTCGCAAGGAAGGTCTCAAGCCTCTGTCTGGGCCAATCTTGTGGGACTTTCCCAGCAACAAGAAAGTTCACAATATCGGCATACCATGGGAGTGAGGCGATAGCAAGGATCGCCTCATCTGGGAAGGTATCTCGAATGGGATCAATCTGCTCAGACTCCTCAGGCTGCTCTAAACGGGAGAGATGATCCGCCACCACATTCTTGACTCCAGGCTTGTCCTTGATCTCAATGTCGAATTCCTGGAGTAGAAGGATCCATCTAGTAAGTCTGGCCTTGGCATCCTTCTTTGCCATGAGGTACCTGATGGCGGTGTGATCTGTGTACAAAGTCACTCTAGATCCAATGATATAAGATCGAAACTTATCTAGGGCGAACACTACGGCTAGCATCTCCTTCTCTGTAACCGTGTAATTCCGCTGGGCGGAATCCAATGTGCGGCTAGCGTAGTGAATGGCAAATGGAACTCCATCCCTCCTCTGTCCCAGCACAACCCCTACGGCAAAATCGGAGGCATCCGTCATGATCTCGAATGGGAGAGACCAATCAGGCGGCTGGAGGACAGGAGCCTCAATAACACACTGCTGGAGAGTCGCAAAGGACGAAAGACACTTGTCATCGACAAGGAACTCGGTGTCTTTCGTCAAGAGGTCAGTCAACGGCCGGGCAATCCTGCTGAAATCCTGAATAAATCTCCTATAAAATCCAACGTGCCCCAGGAATGACCGTAGCTGCCTCAAATTGGACGGCGGTGCGAGTTTTCTAATGACATCAACCTTGGCCGGATCCACCTCCATGCCCTTGTTGGAGATGATATGGCCGAGCACCGTCCCTTGAGTCACCATGAAGTGACTCTTCTCCCAAGATAGAACCAAATGATACTCAATACATCGCTGGAGTACTCGGTCTAGGCAGTCAAGACAGGAGTCGAATCCGTCGCCGTAGACCGAGAAATCGTCCATGAAGACCTCCAAACACTCCCCTACCATGTCCGAAAAGATTGACAGCATGCACCTCTGAAAAGTCGCAGGGGCGTTGCATAGCCCAAATGGCATGCGTCGAAAGGCATATGTACCAAAGGGACAGGTAAAGGTGGTCTTCTCCTGATCCTCAGGAGCGATGGCCACCTGGTTGTAGCCCGAGTACCCATCCAGGAAGCAATAATGGCTCTTCCCTGCCAGTCTCTCAATGATCTGGTCAATAAAAGGTAGGGGGAAATGGTCCTTCTTGGTGGCCTGGTTGAGTCTCCTGTAGTCAACACAGACCCTCCAAGAGGTGGGTACTCGTGTAGCAATCTCCTCTGCCGACTCACTGATCACAGTCATGATGCCCGTCTTCTTGGGCACCACATGCAAGGGGCTAACCCACTTGGAGTCGGAAATGGGATAAATAAAATCTGCACTCCACCATTTTGATATTTCCTTCATCACGACCTCTCTCAGGTTGGGGTTCAGTCGCCGCTGGAACTCACACGACGGCTTCGCCCCCTCCTCGAGATAGATATGGTGGGAGCACACTGATGGACTAATCTCATGGAGATCTGCTACGCTCCATCCAATTGCTTTGCGGTTCTTTTCAAGAACCCCCATCAAACGAGATTCCTGCTCTCCAGTCAGATCGGCAGAGATGATGACTGGGTACATCTCAGGCTCGCCCGCAAGGAACCGATACTTCAGCGAAGTAGGGAGCGGCTTCAGCTCTGGACAGCTGGGTGCTGGCAAATCTGGCCTCGGAAGAAGATGTGTCAATGCTGCTAAGTCTGCCAAATCTGCCTGGGAGAAAGAAAGCGGACTCTCGCAAACTGGATCTGGAGAAGGCTGCTCGACTGTGCTGTCTCTGATCTGCTCTGCATCTACCTCCTCCTCATCTCTAGGCTCAGGTGGACTCAGGTCTGGCATCTGATCATCGCAATCTGCCCAATCAGACTCTGAATCCGAGGGATCAGTATCAAACAAGGTGGCATCAGTACCACCGAAACACAAGGTGGCCTCAGCACCACCATCACTGAAATCCGTGTCGCGGTCAAGAACCGGCTCTGCTGCCTCTGTGGTATCCTGGACCAGGGCTGTGCTCTCCAGACTCTCCTCTGCTATCATCTCTGCCTCAGCTGTGTCTGAAAATGAGAGGTTGACCTGTGCTGCAGGGTCTGCCCATGCTGCCTCGTCGTCTGTGATCACAAAATCACAATCTTGGTGGATGTCTGGCTCGGCGTCTGTCAGCTGCTCTGAATCTGTGCTGCCCTCTGAGCATGCTCTCTCTCTGGCTCTGTAGTCCTCGACCGTCTCTATTTATATACTCTCGCCCTCGACGCAAAAGTATACCTTCCCGCTGTCATGATCAGTCACTGCCTTAGCTGTGGCCAAGAACGAACGACCGAGGATGATGAGGGTATCGGCCACCGAATCAGGGATCTCCATGTCCAACACTACGAAGTCCACGGGGAATTTCAGGTCCTGAATTGTGACGATAACGTCTCGCAATAACCCCTTCGGCCTCTTGACAGATCGATCAGCAAACTGAAGGACTGTCCTGCTCTGTCTAAGAGTGCCCAACTCGAAGCGGTCGAGAAGGGCTGCCGGAAGGAGGTTGATCGATGATCCGCTATCCAATAGAGTCCGGTCGAACCTCTGCTCACTGATCTGGCATCTGACATACGGGGCACCTAAATCCGACCTCTTGGCCGGCAGACGGTTCTGGATCGCGAAACACGTGGCTTTCGTCAGCACATGAATCTCTGAAGTGTGGTTCCTCCTCCTCCTCCTGACTGTGGTCCTGTCTCTCAAAGATCGCTGGAGAAGGGGGATGTGCTGCAAAGCCTCCTGAAGAGTCAGTTGTATGTGAAATCTATCGATCATGCTCTGGCTGAACTCCTCCTGCTCTCTCTTTTTTGGGTCTTTTTCTCTTTTCTTCCCCTTCCCCATCTTAAGGGCTCTAGGGAAGGGGATCACAGGGTCCTTCTCAGATGAAGGACTAGGAAAAGGCCTAGACGGTTCGATGGCCGGATCCGCACATACATCAATCACCACAGTGGGACCAGAAGAAACTAAACCTTTTCCTTTATTCAAAAGAGAGTTCTGAGATACATCAACCGAAGGAAAAACAACATCTCTATCAAAACGAACACCGGTGGACTCAGTACCACCACGGGCTGGCTCGACTGCTGGACGTCTCGCGGCCTCAGTACCGTGGGCTGGCTCGGCTCCTCTGGTGGCATCAGCACCACCTCCTCGAACTGGTGAAGCGGCGGCCTCAGTACCGCCGGTGGAATCAGCATCCTTGGTGGCATCAGTACCACCATCATCATCGTGTGCGACCTCAGTACCGCTCTCCTCCTCCTCATCTGGCGCCCTGGGTGGGTCCTCGAGTCGTCGCTCAGATGAGGCGCCGCCTGCTGGTTCTCTACCGCTCCTAAGTGTAACAAAATCAGCATCAAATAGATCCGAAGAGATATCATCAAATGGATCACTAGGAGTGACGTGCTCAGTGGAAACTACCTGCTCAGATTTCCTCTTCAGGTTGTTCGGATTCGGCTCTATCTGTGCAGGAATGGCGGCCTTCCCCCTCACAAGGTCCCGCATCTCCTGGCGGAACTCGTCCATCTCCCGTCTGAAGGTAGCCTGCTGGTCCGTGAGGAGGCGGGCTATGTCATCCAAGGCGGGGCTCTCATGGGAGCCCGACGGGTAACCTCTCTGGTGCTGAGGCTGCTGGAACTGGTGCTGCTGGTAAAGGGGTAGGAGGAAGGATGCTGCTGCTGGTGTGGTGGGTGAGCCTGCTGCTCACGTCTCCAAGACTGTCCCTGCTGCTGATAGGGACGAGGAACGAAGGATGACTGCTGGTGTGACTGATAGGCTGGGGGCTGCTGCTGCGGCTGGTGATCTCTCTGCTGGCCATACTGCCCTCCCTGACCGAATGACTGCTGCTGGGGCTGGGTACCTCCACTCCCCCACCTGAATCCGGGATGGTCTCGTCGGATCCCAGGCTGGGGGCGGTCATATCAAATCCCGTTGACATCCATCAACGGCTCTGCATTGTATGGGGCTGGCGGGAGTACTGCCAGAGGCTGATCCGGCTGGTATACCACCATCTGCATGTCTGGAGATGGTGAGGACTGGTAAGAAGGTTGTTGCTGCTGGTACGGCTCCGCCTGTACAAGGCGAACCTGTCTAGGCTGCTGAAAGGAGCTGGAGCGCTGGGACGAGCTGCTGCTGCCGCCGGTGTCGCCTCGCGACTGAAGACGGGGCTGGGAAGCCGTCTGGGCCTCATGGAGACACATGAGCTGGGTCTTCATGTCGCTCAGAGTCTGTGCCATCTGTTCCATCTGCGTGATTCCCTGGCACTGCTTCTTCTCGATCAGCTCCATCCGGTCCAACTTCTCGCTGATAATGCCCATATCCGCAGCGGACGACTCTGCCTGTGCTGCTGCAACTGCGGATGAACTAGATGGACCGGCGTCGACCCGTGCTATCCTCTGGTACTGCACGGGTCCTGGCTGCTGCTGGGGTCTCCCCTGAGTGTACAACCGGGTCTGGGACATCACCATATAATTCTCGGCCATCTCCTCGTAGATGGCCCAGACCTGGTCGTGGTCCTTGGCGAAATAGGACCCGCCGCAAGAAGCATTCACCAGGCCCTGGAGCTCTGGTGTCAACCCGCTGAAGAAGCTCTGCACAAGGTTCGGCTTTGAAATGTCGTGGTGCGGGCATCGGTCTGTGAGCTCTCGGAACCACTCCCATGCCTCATGGAATTGCTCGTTGGGGAGCATGGAGAAGTTGCTGATCAGGGCCCTCGCTGCATTCGTCCGCCCGAGTGGATAGTACTTGTTCAAGTACTCGGTGCGGAGCTGCTCCCAGGTGTAAACAAACTTCCCCAAATGCTTCAGCCAGGTGGCTGCTCTGTCTGCTAGGGAGAAGGGGAAGGCGATCATCCTGATCGTGTCCTGGTCCACCTGACGGTCGTGGACAGTGCTGCATATCATCAAGAACTCCTGGAGGTGGAGATGGGGCTCCTCTGTCGCGAGTCCGTGGAAGCGGGGGAGTAGCTGCAAAGTGTTCGGGGGGAACTTGAAGTCCCCCACGATCGCTGGAAGTACTCCCAGTGGTGCGTCAGCATCGATCCGGGGTTGTGTAACTTCCGCATCGGTCTCGGTGGTCCTCCGGTCGCGGCTGCGGCGGCTGCCGCTGCTGCGACGGCTGCTGCTGCGGCTGCTGCATCCGCATCATCTGGGATCCTCGGTTTCTCTCTCCTCTGCTCTCGCTCTGCTCTCATCTGCTCCATCTCTCTCCTCATGTCGATCATGAATGCTCCCTGATCCCTCAGCTGCTGCTGGACGGTCTCTAATGAGGCGATCAGGGTGGAGTTGATCGTTCCCTGGTCCATCACAATGTGCTCTGTCCTGGAGCGATCCTCTGAACTACCGGCCATGACGTCTGCAAAATCAAACGAGCCTAACTCAGGTGCTGTCAAATCTATCAATCTCTCCCCGGGCTCATGTCGCTCAGGTCCGAAAGAAAGGGGGTCGAGGGGGAACAGGGCGGAGTTGTACTCGGGCTCGGAGAGCTGGTCTTGGCTCTCGCGGGCCAACCTAGATGATTGGGTAGACGTGCCCGAAAGCGGTGCAGCCAGAGGCTGCCTAAGAGAGCGTTTACCCATCATCTTGATCTGGTGAGTAGTGCGGATGAGATCTGGAGAAACTATGATCAAAATGCAAACCCCCGGTTCACCAACGCAACGCGAGCTAAAGACCGTGAAAGTTCGGTCAAATTATCTTGTCAATTTTCATTAGGTGAACACACAAAGTATCAGAGCGCTTACGTGACCTGTTAGGATACCCGATGCTACCCCAACCGACTGGCCCGCACGGAAGAGTCGGTAATCGGTCGGGAATATCACCGGAGGGCTCTACCTAGGGTGCAGGTCACTCTCTCGCGCATCCGAACCATACAATGAGGGGGTTGCTCTCCCCAAGACAAATTTTTAGGGTGAGTGTCTTTTAGGGTCAATAGTCTTATCCAGTCCCAATTTTATGATTTTTCTTTTTAATACTTTTCAAATAGAAAACAAACGCCTAACGAATTTTTCGGTTCTCCTGGTTATTTAGTCCAAAACAGGGGGGAGAAGTCGAAAAAGCCGATGCGCGATGAAATCAATGATGCATGCTGAGTCAGAAATGCGTACCTTGCCTCCAGCACTCTACATGCAAGTGATCCGCGCAGAATTTAAAGACAGAAAAGGAAACTACCCTAAATGATGCAGCAGGAAAAACCGAGTCCTAGATGAGCAATTTCTACTCACAGAACCGTCTAATCGGTCACCGACCTCCAAGCCAAAGGGTCCGGTCTTGGCCCACCCCTCCTCTGCCCGACAAATCGGGGGTAGGAGAAAGCGCTTTACAGGGTGGGCTGCGGCATGTAGGCTACGAAGGAGATGAGTCGATTATTTTTATTAATTGATTATTAGTGAGTCCAATTAAGCGTACTATAGGAGCAGGCAAATAGTTAAGTGTGTGGACCCTACTAATTACGGCACAAGCAAGAGAAAATCCTAAGGCTAGGGGCTCGATCAAAAACCGCGTAAACACTGGAAAAGGCAGAAAAAATGAAAAGAAAACAAAGCCGCGTAAAAAGCCACGAAAAAGCCTAAGGGTCCCCCGAGCACACCGGTGCTCGGCGAAACAAACCCGCTAAGAGTCCAAGAGTCCACAAGTCCAGTTTGAGTCCCTGTATTATTACAATAATAATCAAAAGTCTAATCTAAACCTCACCCACTCCACTCTCTCTCGCTCTCTCCTGCGGCTCCGTAAAGAAAGGAGCCGCCTCCGAGTCTCGCGGTTGCGTCAGCTTCTCGAAATCGGTCGCCTCGATCCTCGGGCCCTCGCAAGAAAAAGAGATGAGTGGTCAGACCAATAAAAATAATCAAATAATAAGAATAAATGAAAGAAAATGAGGGTATATATGCAAAAATACAAAATAAAATAAAACACTCAAAATAAAACAAAACAAAAACAAAAGAAAAATAAAATAAAATAAAATAAAAATAAAACAAAAATAAAATATAGACAAAAGCCGCGAAAACGAAAATGAAAATAAAAATAAAACTACTAAGCCGTGCTCCCCGGCAACGGCGCCATTCTGATGTCACGCCTGAACACTCGGGTATAAGGTACTAAATAGGTCGTTGTGACCCAAGCGATCAAGCGCGGACAATCAAGAAAAATAGACCACTGATATAGAGAAAATCGATCAAAATCGCGAAAGCGGTCTCGCTATTGGATTAACCTGGTATAGCGACCAGGGTCGAACTCAAGGAGCACGGATTGGCCTCTCAGCCTACGAAGTAGTAAAAAGGAATAAAATAAAAGAACAAAATATTTTTAGTGGTTTTTAATTTATTTTATAATTTTTTTGGATTTTTTTAATGTATTAAGGAAATAAGAAAAGTAAACAGACACACACTTCAACAAATTATTAAATGCACTAAAAATCAATCAAAAATTCAAACAAAAATATTTTTATGTGTTTTATAATTTTTAGTGTTTTGGTGAATTTTTGATAATTTTCTGATGTTTATTTAATTTTCTGAAAATCAAACAGTGACAGAAATCAAAGGTACTGTCCAGCCGAGCTAAAAGGGCCTAGATAAAATACTAAAGCCCCCAAATTAGCTGGGAGGTAATTTTACTGGAAAGAGAATAAATCAAGGAAAATTTAGGCACCTAGTTTATTATTTTTGGATTTTTGGTTTAATTATTAGGATTTTTATAAGTTTTTAAGTGTTTTTCAATTTTTAGTGGTTTTCAGTAATGAAAAATAGCCAAAATTGGCTAGAAAATCAAACACAACAAAGGGGACAATAGACAATTTTTTTTGTAATTTTTAGACACTAATTAATATTTTTTTATGATTTTTAAAGTTAGACAGTAGCAAAATTAAAGGTTTTTTATTTTTTAAAAATATCAAATGGAAACAAAAATGTCCTAAAAAATCCTCGAAAATTTTACACCATGGTAGGAGCCATGTGTCCAATTTTCGTTGGATTTGGAGGTAATTTGCTATTTTATTCAAAAATAAAGAAGGGGGCACAGTGCACAGGGACCAAAGTGCAAATACCCAAGAGTCTGGGGGGTCTGGTGCAATTAACCCAGCAAAACACGTGCCACGTGCGTGCCTGGGGCACTCAGGGACCCAAATGTAATGAAAATAAGTTCCAAGGACTTATTGGTAACAGGTACCAAAAGTCCAGGGCTCTATTCGCAAAATACCCAAAATATCACGCACATGTTGAAATATATCACGCACAGGGGTATAAATGCAAATAAACTAAAAGTTTCATTCAACTAATAACAACCAGAACTACAGGGGCATGTCTTGCAAATAAACCAGAGAAACACGTGACGAAGCACGTGTCATACAACGCACAGGGGCATAAATGCAAGGAAAATAAAGTGCAGGGTCCACAGTGTAAATTTCTCAAAAAGTAAACAACTATGCTACGTATTTACAGGACTAAAGACTAATTGCATAAAAGAGAGGGGCCTAAGTGTAAATACCCCTTATTAAATGTTGAAGGCCGGATGTGCGCCACGTAACGGATCCAACGGGTGAGGACGGTGGCGCTGCAACCCTGAGAACGCTCGGCCTGATCGAACGGGCGAGGGCGCTCCACGTGGAGATCGGACGGTCCTGGTGCTCTGAAGCTGATACCCTCGAGGATTCCAACGGTTGTGATCGATCCTCCAAGAATCTGACGGTGGCTGCAGCGCCACGAACGGACGGTCGCGATGTAGTCTGGAGCAGGAGGGCTGATCGAACGGTGTCTGGAGGTCGTGGAAGAACTGATGGCCAACGACCTTCGCCGGCCTGCTATGCACGCTCCCGGCCTCCGCGCGGGCCTCTGAAGATTGGAGAAGAAGCTCTGTGGGCTCTCGCGTCGACTAGTAGCCTCCGATGGCTCGACGGAGCTCCGAGGAGCCCAAGCGAGGTCGGCGGAGACCAAGCTGCTGGTCCAAATGGTCCAAGTCCTCAGATGGACTCGGATGACCCTGCAAAACACTCCAGCAGACTCGCGGGTCGAGGGCAAAGTGCCTCGACCCAGTTAGGCGGGGTGATCGTGAGCTGTGGGTCGGAATGGCGAGCTCCGGCGAAGGGGGTAGACGGAGGAGCTCGGCTCCCAGCTCCTGTGCGAGCTGGGTTGGATGGAGGGGTGAAGAAGGTGAGTCGGAAGGGGACGAAGGTGTCTGTGGGGTCCGATGATCGAGTCTATCTAGTGGATGGTCGGAATCGATGGAATGCGGCGGAGCGGCGATTTGGGCGTAATCGAAAATTAAAGGAAAAGGCGGAGCGAAATGGATACCTGGGTGGACGAAGAGACTGGGGAGGAGCTAAGGAAGCTCCTGGTCGTTGCCTCGAGGAGCGTCTCCCTCCGAGGCTCGGTACTCCTGCTGGTGGCGGAGCAGCGGTGGCGTAGCTCGCCGGATCGATGGTTCCTCCTCCTCTCCTCGCTTCGACAGCACCGGACACGAGCTGTCACTCTCGCGCACTCACTGGAGCTCACAGGTGAAGGATTCGAATGGCCAAAGATAGGGCATTAGGGTGGCGGAGCAACGACTTTATATGGCTAGGAGTCCGGCTAAGAGGGGTTCGGGCAAGCTTGGAGGCGCGCGGATCCCGATGCAAGAGCTCCGATGAGGGTCTCGGGTATGTCAAGATCAAAACGGACCCGGGGTTTGAGTGAATGTGATTCGGGTTTAAGCGCTAAAAATTCGAGAAGCGGGCTTACCCGCTAAGAACCGTGCAAAGTGGTCCTGGGGGGGGGGTAGTTGACCGGGCGGTCAACATCCCCAGGAGCCAACAGGAATTGGCCATGTGGCCGGTTCTTAGGGGTGAAAATTAGGGTAGCAAATGGCCGAATTTGCAAAAAGTTAAAACATGAAATATTTTTATTTTATTTTTTTTCTATTTTTTAGTGATTTTTAATAATTTTTTCGAAATAAAAATAAGGTATATACATAATATAGCTATATATAGGTATATGCACAATATAGGCTTTTTAATTTTTGATTTTTTAATTGTTATTTTTATGCAATTTTATTCCTATTTTATATTTTATTTATTTTCATTATAAAATAAGGAATAAAAAGGTATTTTTATTTTATTTTTATTATTTATATTCATAGGTAAAATAAATACATTTATAAATTTATATACATGGTATATTTACAATATAATTTTGTGTTTTTTTTAATTTTGTTATTTTTATTTGGTTTTTGTTTTGATTATTTTTATTTTATTTATTTACACTATATAACATAAAATATTTACAAAAATTTTGGGAATTAATTTTATTTATTTACAAGGCTAAATAAATATATAGGCGAGTCTATGTACAATGTGAAAGTGATATTTTTGTTCTTTTTGATTTTTCTCTTTTTATCTTGTTTTTATACTTATAAACATGAACAAGTATCTACAAGTATATTTTAGGTTATTTTTGTGAGGAAAAATATTTTTATTTATTTACATAAATATTTACACATGAGCCCCTATCTCCCTCTACTTTGGTTTTTATGCGGTCAGGCCCATGCTGAGCCCTCCCTTGGGTTAGGTTGCTCAATATTTATTCTAAATATTTCCCTCTTTTTCTTTTTAATCTTTATTCTTTTATTTTTGCACAAAAACATGCTAATTATAGGTTTTTACACAATGCATGCTTTTGGTAATTATTCCTATTTACACATATCTACATGTATTTGCAAAGGTTTTTGTAGCTAAAATATAAGAATAAAGAGTGATGAATGAGTATTCATCAGCTGTGCTTGGACAGAGGAGGGATGGTTTACCTTTTGCCATTCACTACGCCAGCCGGACTTTGGATGCCGCTCAGCGGAATTACACTGTGACTGAGAAAGAGATGCTGGCCGTAGTTTTTGCTCTTGATAAGTATCGATCTTACATTCTCGGATCTAGAGTAACCATCTACACTGATCACACCGCCATCCGGTACCTAATGTCTAAGAAGGATGCCAAAGCACGTCTCACCAGATGGATCCTTCTACTTCAGGAATTTGATATTGAGATTAAGGACAAGCCTGGAGTCAAGAATGTGGTGGCGGATCATCTCTCCAGATTGGAGAATCTTGAGGAATCTGAGCCCAGTGCACCTATTACAGAGACATTTCCAGATGAGGCGATCTTGGCTGTCACCTCACTCCCATGGTATACCGACATTGTGAATTATCTTGTTGCCAAGACGATCCCACAAGGTTGGCCCAGGCAGAAACTCGAGACCTTCCTGGCAAAGGCCAAGTTTTACCATTGGGAGGATCCCGTCCTTTATCATGAAGGAGGGGACAGTATCTGGAGGAGGTGCATTCCTCAAGAAGAGCATCATAGCATCCTCACATACTGCCACAAGCTTGAGGCAGGAGGACATCATTCTGGAAAAAGAACAGCACAGAAGGTGCTTCAATCCGGCCTATGGTGGCCTACTCTCTTCAAGGATTCTGATGAGTTCGTGAAGAGATGTACTGACTGTCAGAAAATGGGAACCTGCAGACAGAGAGACATGATGCCCATGCAACCCATTCACTTCTGTGAGGTTTTTGATGCATGGGGGATTGATTTCATGGGCCCATTTCCTAAGAGTCAGGGATTCGAGCATATTTTGCTCGTTGTGGATTATGTCAGCCGATGGGTTGAGGCCATCCCCGCCCGAGCCGCAGATGCTAAAACCGTATGCAAATTTTTGAGGAAAAATATCATTTCACGGTTCGGGGTACCTAGAGTCTTGATTTCAGACGGGGGGTCTCATTTCATCAATGACAAGGTTAGGGCCCTTGCAAACGAGTTCGGCATTGACCATCGGGTTGCCACTCCTTATCACCCTCAGACTAATGGTCTTGCCGAAGTATCGGCTTATCGGACTTCTTTCAAAAATCCATTGGGAACATCTCCCTTTCGTCTCGTCTATGGAAAGCCGTGCCATTTGCCAGTGGAGATCAAGCACAAATCTTTTTGGGCAGTCACTGAGTTGCTTTTGGATCTCAAGAGTATAGGAGACCAGAGAAGAGCAGAATTGGCAGCCCTGGAAGAATTGAGAGATACAGCCTTTTCAAACAGCCTACAGTATAAAGAGAAAGTGAAGACATGGCACGATTCGCATATCAGCCATAAACAGTTTGAGCCAGATCAGAGAGTATGGTTGTTTGATTCCAGGCTGAAATTATTCCCAGGGAAGTTGCAGAGCAAGTGGAAAGGTCCGTACGTGGTCAGGAAGGTACATGACAATGGCAGCATCGACATATCTGAACCGTCATCTTCCTCTACCTTCCGCGTCAATGGTCAACGCCTGAAACTATATCTTGATCATGATCCACCTACCATTGACGTTGCCCCCATTCTTCTGGTATGAGATGTGTCCTTTGATTCTCATCATCTGCATCTCATACATGGTGATCAATTCCATCATCCGCTGTACAGATCCATCTGTTCATATCACTTTCGTCTGTTAATTTATTTTCTTCTTTTCTTCTTTTCTTCTTTTCCTTTTCTATCTTCTTTTTCTATCAAAAAGGTGCCGCCCTTGTAGACAGTCTTCCATACTTAGGACGTACTTTGTCCTAAGTATAGGGGGGCGTGCACCCCGAGTTCTATCATTTTCATTTCAATCCCCTCCATTGTCTCATCTTCTTGTCTATACTTAGGGATATCTTACCCAAAGTATAGGGGGAGACAATCGGAGTATGATCTGTTCATTCCCACCCTTGACCCTCCCTGCGTTGTGTACAGTCTGCTATACTTAGGATTATTTGATCCTAAGTATAGGGGGGACGGTCAACTTCTCATTCGTTTGATTCATCCATTTATTTATTCTTTAGACTTGTCTATACTTAGTACGAGTTATGTCTTCTCTTTTCTCTCCGATCTATGAGGACATAGCTCAAGCTAAGTATAGGGGGGTCGTATATACTACGTATATACTTTAGCCATAACTCGTACTTTCGTATCTTCCTAATAATATGGCTAATAATTCTTTAAAATTCATTAAAAATCCTTAATAAAAAGATGTGGTTATTCCTCAAATTCTTTTTGTATATACTGATTAATAAATCAGGTGAAAATGTTTTTTGCAAAATGTTTGAAAAATAGTTTGAAAATCTTTGTGAACATTTATTGAAAACTATTTTGAAAATATTTTGTTACATGTTTTCAACCTTCGTAAAAATGTGTGATTTGTAAAAAATTCTTTTCTTTGTGTGAAATAAAATGGTTGAAAAATGATTTGCAAATGGTTTGAAAAATGGTTGCAAAAATGTTTTGAAAAACCTATATATACTGTTTTGAAAGCCTTTGCAAAATGATTTTCAAATGTGTGTACATGTTTGCAAAAATGTTTGTTAAAATTATTTTGGACTATAGTTTTCAAAAATTGTGTGAAAAAGCTTGTGTCAAATAAGTTTGAGGAATACATACATCACACCAAAATCCACTACATATATATACTTATAAAATTGACCACTTACCCTTGTAAATTCTTAAAAGCCATTTCTTGTATATATAAGAAGCTCTCCCGTGTACATATTTTAACCTAGTTTTCAGCCAAAATCTTTTTGTTTTCAAAAAGTCCAAAAACATTTGCAAAATTAAAATCCAAAAACATTTGAAAAACCTTGTTGAAAAATACAAAAAAAAATGCATATGCATCATCATCATCATCTTTTCAAAAATCCATAAAAAGTTCAAAATCTTTGAAAATTGCATCACAAAAATATTTTCTGCATAGCATTGCATGGCATGAGCATTTTTCGGATTGAGTTTGATAATTGAACAAGTCTAAGTAAAATCCGGAGATTGGAGATTGATTGGACCTTAAAATCTACCTAATAACAGGTACCTTATAGGAACTGGGTTTGAGGTACTTCAGGTCTAGTTGACTTAATTCTTTGAGGATCACGAGACTTGGTTCAATGGATTCTTGATTGCCTAAGTAGAGTATTTCGGGGAACACGCACGACTCTTGTTGATAATGACCTAACTTGGACACCTGCACCTTTCACATGGCTCAACTCAGTTGGAGTGGTGAGGGGATTGGATTTGCCGGTATGAGACGCACACAAGTGGAAACATTTGTCCTCCTCTAGGGAGGGAAGTGCACCCCAACCCGTCTAGTGATTAGGAAGTCTAAAGACAGGAGGCTGTGGGTTGCGATAAAGCTTCAAAAGAGGGATAGTCTACTAGCTCAAGAGGAAAAACTCCTTTTGTAAATGCTGCTATATATAGTATTCAAAAAAAAATGTTCAGGCATGTACAAAAATAAAAAGCCTGCAAGTATGTACAAAGTCAATAAGCAAGATTGAGCTCCAAAGTCAAATATGTGAGCCTGCAGAAGGATGACTTGACTACACTGGTCTTGCATCCCGGGATAGGTAGCTACACTGGCTACCGTCCATTCTTCTCTTCACCCCCTCCTCTTGAGCTGGTTGCCACTTGAACTTAGAAGGGAATACCCCGCTCCTCGAGGATGGAGTCATTGGATTGGGGAATCATTGGGTTGTCATACTGGAGAAGTCAGTTTCGTTGTCATTCTAGTTTGGAAAAGCCACCATCACTTACACTGTACAAGTCAGATTCATAGTCGTAAGAGTTTGCGTATGAGTTGAAGTATTTCTGACCTGGCTATTGAGGAGACTTGGACAGAGTTTTGAGATTCTCAAGGACTGTTGGATTTCAAATTCGGTTCTCAATAAGATTCCGCCCGCACTAAAATTCCAAAGGTCCGACTTAAGCTCCAAACTTTGATTTTGTGAAGACAAGTTTGATAATTAAATTAAATCCAAATTCTTCTTTTTCTTTTCTTTCTTTTTCTTTTTGCACTTATTGCATAAGTGTTTGCTAGGGACTAGCAAAGGTAAAGTATAGGGGGATGATGAATCCACATTTCATCATCTTTATCCTATCATTTTGGCACCAAAAACCCTAGCAAATGCCTGTAAATACCCTTAAATAGAGCATCTTAGCATTCATGCATGTGCATTTATATAGTGTATAAAATACTGTAATTAAAGCCAAAATTATAGAATAAATAAAGAAAAGAAAAAGAATAAAATATTGTAAATATTTTATGACCCAAAACCCCCGAGACCTAGGCATCTTGATGAATAGGTCGACAAGGAATAAAGTAGGGGGAGATAAGGTCAGAAATACAGAGAAAATACCTATATTTCTATTCATTCTTTATTCATTTTGGGACCTATTTTTGGTTTCACTTTTTATACATCAAATAAAGAAACTTTGTACATGAAGTTGTAGATAATTTAATAAAGAAAAATACAAAATTGATTTCACAGAAAAATAATATACAGATAAAAAGTTATGGTCTGAATAAGAATCCAAAATCCCAACTTCCCAGACCCGTATCTCACAACTGACAACTCCAAATGCAGTCTACTCACCTTTAATTGTATATAGAATAAAATAATCTATCCAATGGTGGTGGTTTCGCATTTGGCGGAGCTACGGTTTGAAAGTTGAGTTTTGGACCCCTCTTGTATAGTTATACTGAATAAAATATTCAATTTATTCTTTATTCATTATTTATTCATTTTTATATTTTTATAATGATGTAAATATTACTTATAATAATTATGTACATAAAAATTAAAATAAAAATACAAAAGAAATCCAAATAAAAATACTTGTATATACCCAATACATAGGTATCTTACCTATATGTATACCTATACTCTTTATACTTATATTTTATTTAACATACATAATAAATCAGAAAAATAAAATAAAATTATATTTGTGTATGTAAAAGTGTTTTATAATTTTAGAAAATAAGAAATGAAATTAATAAAAATAAAATACATAAAATAAAAATTAAATACTTAAATATATAGGCATTATACCTATATAGGGTTAAAAAGGTAACTTGTAAAAATATAGTTCGTAAAATAAATTAAAAATCATAATAAAATACTACATAAAATAATGAATATTTATTATTTTATAATCATTATTTAATTCAGCTTATTTCTATTTTTAAATGAATTAACAAAATAATAATTCAGGTTTTTTCCTGGTTGGTCCACGTGGACCAACCAGGAGGCGTCAACAGTTGACCCCAGTCAACTGGTCGCCCTACCCCTGTAGCTCGTGTCAGGCTCGATTTTTGAGCCATTTTCTTGGATTTTTCCCAGCCAATTCTTTCACGTTTTCTTGTTGCATCCTTCTGCAACATTGTCCACCAACCATCTATCTAGCTCGCCCGAGCTTAATCTTGGTCTTTGGACCCAAGATTTGCTAGATGCTCGTCGATCTTTGGACCCCTGTCACCTCGGGTCAAACCCAATATAAGCGACCCCCCTACTTTGAATTCAAATCGAACCCTCTTGGACCATCCATCCTCCTCCCTTTCGTGCTTTTCGGGTAGCCGGAGGTGACAGCTCCACCGCCCTGCCATCAGGCGAGTCGAGGGAGGCTCGAGGCGTCTCCACCACCTCCGCCAACCGCCGGCGTCGAGGTATCCTTCTTCCTCTGGCTCCGGCCATCGAGGACCCTCTCCCTTGTATCTCTTTGCATCTTTAGGTTCCTGTTAGTCTAAGGATCGAAAACCATCAAAAAAATTTGAGTTCCATCGACCATCTCGTCCGATCAAGCACCTTGGCCGGAGCGCACCTCCGGCCGTGCACCCACATCTCGATTCGCGCCTTCCCCCGACCATCCAAGGTCCAGGCAGTTTGCCCTGGACCCTTTGACCGTTTTTGCAGGTCAAAGCCGAAGTGGAAACATCTGGAGGCGAGTTTTGAAGCTCGCCGGAGCTAACGAAGCCCCCCAGCTCCGCCAGCCACCAGCGAGCACCACGACCACCGCCGTGGCTTTTTGACGCCCCCAGGAGATAGAGGAGGACCAGAGGAGGCTCCAGTCTGATTTTGAAGCCAAGAAGCCCGCCGGAGACGGAGCTTGACCTCGGAGAACCTCGGCTCGCCGGAGTTCGTCGTTGTTCTTGCTCCGGCCTTCGCCACCGTTGGATCGAGGTGGAGGTCCAGATCGCGCATCGACCGTCAGATCCTCAGCGCCCAGCCACCGTTGGATCTCATTCTGAGATCTAATCTCAGACGTCGAAGCGAACCGTCATCGGCCGCCTCCGTGCCGCCACGTGGATAAGTGGCACATTCCCTGCCGCTGGATCGCGCTCAGCTGCCAGCCGTTGGATTCGCGCCACGCGTCACCTGCGGATCGTCCCAGCGAGGGTATTTTGCATCCCAACCCTCGCACGTTTTGTATTTATTATTTAGTATTTAAACTTTCGTCTGTAGTGTAATATTTTTGTAATATTTGCACAAAGACCCCCGAGCTTTCCATATTTGCACTTAGGTCCTCTGCCACGTCACCTCACGTGACCTGCACACGTGAGGTGTGGGCATTTTGCACTGGGACCCTCGAACTTTGTTGTATTTTATTTTAGTACCAAAACTGTGACATTACGTGTTAAATTTTTGGACATATTGCAAGTAAGCCCCCAGGGTTTTGGATTATCACATTTTAGTCCCTGCCAGGCGCGTGCAAGTCACACGCCCTGGTGGGAAAATTGCTAAGATACCCAGGCGGGTTTTGTAATTGTATTTTGGTGCTATAAATTGAATATTCAGTTCAAACTTTTGTGGAAATTTGCATGTATGCCCCTGGATGTTTGAGAAATTGCAAATATACCCCTGTCAGGCTTGTTAATGATTGGATGCTTGTTCTAATTATTTAACCTATCATTTTAAGTCCAAAAATTCCACAAAAATAGGGTTAAGCTCCTGGATACTTGTGCTTCCACGCTATCATTTTAGTTTTTGATTTGATTTTATTTTCACATTTATTAAAAATCAAAAACATGCTTTTTGTCTACTGTCTAGCTTAGTAAATGCCAAAAAAATATTAAAATACCTCCAAAAATTCCAAAAACATTACCTAGTGTCTATTTTAACCTATATTAATGTAAATCCAAAAATCATTAAAAATCTCAAAAGAAAACACTAAAAAATTTAAAAACACTCTAAAACTTCAAAAAAATATATAAAATCAAGGAAAACTCCAAAAAATACAAACTCAGCTCCTGTTTGTTGCATATTTCAGTAGCTTTATTTGAAAATTATTGTGAAAAATTTTGAGTACTGGTTGCTATTTTTAAATCCCATTTTACTCACAGCCAGCATCTATTTCACTGATTTGACTTATTTCAGTAATTAAAAATACCAAAAACACCTTGACAAATCCCCAAAAATCACAAAAACAATAAAAAATCCTAAAAATATTAAAAACATTTCCTTTCTGAATTTTTGGTTATTTTTGTGCATTTTTATAAATACTTTAGCTTGTCTTTCATTACATTGCCCTTATTTTCCAATATTGAAAAAGAAATAAAAAAATATATATATAATATAAAATCTAAAAATCAGAAAATTAAAAACAAAAATACAAAATTAAAAATTAAAATAAAAAAATAAAAATTAAAAACCCACAAAAATCTCCTTTGATTGCTTGCTTAGTGTAGACATATCACTCACACACTCACTTGTGCATCAATTTTTGATCTACCCTGTTTGCTCCCTGTGTTCGAACTCTCTGCATACTTGTCACTATACACCATTTGTGCAGAGTTAAAAATAAATTTTAGCTCCACATTATTTCTATTTGTTGATCTTTAGTGTGGGTTAATTGTTGATTAAACTCATATTTTGATTGGTTGACACTTCGACTGTGTTCCCGCCTTGTGTGGAACACAAGACCGATCTAATTTTGGGTTTATCAGTAATTGACAAAGATTACAGGGTCTGCCGGGTAAACATGAGGCGGTGGGTGGGGCCCCCTTGGGGCAGCCAACATGGCTGCCCCCTGACGAATCCGGAAATGCCTGTGTTAAAAAGTTGTTTTTATCGTCGAGTGTGAAAATAATTAAAGTCGTGCGTTGTAGGCGGCAATCGGAATCAGTCAAGAAAATAATCACAAATAAATTATTCAAGTTTCAATCTCGTGGTTTTATGTTTATTTTACTTGGGCAAGTCCCAAGGTCGATCACAAGGAGGCAAAGGAATAACCTAGAAAGATGTCTATCAAAGTTTATGTTCGGTTTTCGAGGCGGTTTTTTTTGGAATTTTTAATGCAATATAGGGTGCACTATGCAAATTCGGCCTATTTTAGGACTAAAATGTGAATTACATTCAAATGATGTCTGAAAAATACGAAACTTGGCCGAGATGTAAAATATGATGAAATAAGTGCACTGTAATTTTTTTGGAATTTTTCGATGCAATATGATTTTTTTATGGATTTTTAAATGCAAAAAGAATGAATTTTAATATTTAATTATAATAAATACTAAACCTACTTATTTTCAAGGATCAAAATTATCTGAGATCCATCACTAAGTGATGGATCTCAAAAAAATCTTAAACCTCAAAAATGTGGGGTTTAATACCTATTAAAAATTAAATACTAAAATATGCAAAATGATTTTTATAGGACAAATTATGCATGCAAATGTAAATCTTTTTGGGCACAATGTCAAGTACAATTAACTCTACAATATGTGATTTTTCAGGAATTTTTAGAGCAATGGTTAATCAACTATGAGTTTTAGAGCAAGAGATGGGCAAAATATGTAAATTTCCACAAAACAATTATTTATTAATTAACCATCAATCAGAAAAATGCCCACAACATGTAAAAGTGTAGAGAGTCAATTAACAAACATCATGCTATTTTTAGATTGATAAAATAATGTAGAGAGAAGATTCAAATCAAAAGGGAAACACAGGGGTATGTCTGCAATATGTAAATATATAAAAAAATAAATCAAACTGCAGTGGGGGGAACTTAAGAGCAATTACCAATAGACTGGGGGGTGCAAGATGCAATTCTCCCAAGGGGTCACGTGCTGAGCACGTGACCCTTGGTCGGCGGGTCCTGAAATGCAATAAGGAGGAGAACAGGGGGCTTCTTGCAATTGTTCCCAACGGTCACGTGCGTGGCACGTGACTTTGGGCTTAGGCGTAATAATGTTGAGGCCCAGGGGTGTTTCTGCAAACGTTCCCCCGACGCACGTGCTCCTTACGTGCGTGGGGGTCTCGGGCGTTACGCCCGGCGGCGAGGAGCGGTGGAATGGCGGAGCCACTTGGAGATGTCGTCGGCGAAGTTCGAAGCACCAGGAGGCGGAGGAGCGTCGGGGTTGTCGATGAAGAGCTGGTGATTGTCGAAGACGAAGAGCGTTGAGTAGCTGCTGCAGTTGGCTGTGGTCGGTGGACGATGGAGCCGAGGTTGAAGACGCAGCTGGAGAAGACGCTCAATGTCGTAGTTGTCGTCGATGAAGAGTCGTTGGAGGAGCAGAGCTCCTGGCGGTAGGTGGTCGTGGCTGACACATGGCCGTGGGGCATCGAGGGTGCAGCGGCGTGGCGGAGGAGTTGGTGATGGCGGCGTGGAAGGCGGAGAGCAGAAGGGAGAGAGAGAGAGGGAGGGAGAGAGGGAGAGAGGGAGAGAAGGAGAGAGAGATAACCTGTGAAAGAGGTGGTGCTCGACGGCGTTGGGCGACCGGAGCGAGCAGCTTGCTTGGGGCGGAGCTGCGACGAGGAGTTGGAGTCCTCGGATCACGCCGGCGATGAGGCTTGCTCACTTGTTGTCACTACAGGAGACGAAGGACTTCGATGAAGATCGGCGGATGATGAACATCTGGGGCGGCGTGGATGTTTAAATAGGGGAGTTCTTGGCCGGAGATGGAAGCGAAATCAGGGACGAGGATTTGATGAGATTACGGGGATGGAAGAGATCGGGGGCAGCGCGCGATTTCTTTCTAAAGGAGGAAGAAGATGCGCGCGGATCGGTAATGGAGATACGGGCAGCGAGATTTGCGGAGGCGGCGGCCGAGATTCACGGGGGCAGCGACTTTCCAAAGAGGAGGAGAGGGGAGGTGGACGACGCACAGGCGTCGTCCGATCAAGCGTGATCGGACGACCCTTGTGGCGCCACGTGGCAACAAGGAGAGGGGAACGGGGGCACGTGCGGAGCACGTGCCTGGGAGGCACGTGCGACGCACGTGCGCTCTTTTAATTTAATTTATTTTTAAAAATGTATATAAATAATGCGAAAAAGAGCTGACACGTGGCGGCACCAGGTGCTGCCACGTGTCGGCACCAGGTGCTGCCGCGTGTCGGCACCAGGTGCTGCCGCGTGTCAGCACCAGAAAATTCCGAAGATAAATATTTGTAAAATCAAGAGAAAATAGTAAACGACCTCGGATCGAAAAAGTTTCTTCACGAAAGTTGCTCGTCTCGATGAGATCTACAACTTTCATGAAGACATCAAAACCAAAATCGATCAAATGTACAAAGTGAATTTTTGGGGTATCCTATGTACATAGAATACCTTAATTTTGGGGTTTTGTAATTTTTATGTCATTTTTAAGATAAGATAAAAATCCGGAAAAATTACGGTAAAATCAAAGATAAATAAAGACACCTTAATCTAATTTTTTTGGATTTTTATTAATAGGTTAAATAAGTATATAAAATAATAGGTTAAAAACCGCTAAAATATACAATATACAAAAGAGACCCAAAACCCAACTTTCACATATGAGCTCTGATTCACTTGAACTTGGTCTTGTTTTGAAGGTAATTGAATGTACATTAGTTCAAAAGTGAGTAGGATTTAAACGGACACTGGATGGGGAAGATATGTGGCTTTTAGTCCGAAAATCCTGAAATTAGGGTTTGGGTTTTTGGTCCGCTTATTTGGGTTAGTTATTTTTTTGTATTTTCCCTTTATTCTTGTTAGTGATATGTACACAGTGGAAGTGGTTTTGAGTTATTCGGAGTTAGTATGAATGAGTTAAAAAATCCGGGAAGTTAGGCTATTTACAGGTCATTTTGGCTTGGATTTTTGGCTTCTTATTTTATGCAGATTTTTGTGCTAAAATGCCATTCTTATGGAAACATGCATGAATGCTAATTATACAAAATAGATGCAAGAATGCTGTTGATTTTTAGGGATTTGAGCTTAATAAATGAGATTTAGAGTGATGAATACGAGATTCATCACCCCCGCGTCGTTTTCGACATTTTTTTATTTTTTTGAAAAATATCGTCATGTATATTCATCCATATATCCCTCCTATATGCCATTCAAATTTCGTCAGAAACAGAGACTCTTACGACCTCCATCGATACAATCATTTTTTAACGGTAACATGATTTTTTAAATCGACACCATCTTGATGGAGGGCGTAGGAGTCTCAGTTTCTGGCGAAATTCGAGTGACACATAGGAGGAATATAGAGATGAATATAATGGCGATGTTTTTCAAAAAAGATAAAAAAACCCCGAAAACTGCCCCAAGGGGGCAGCCCCATTAAACTCATAAAAAAATACATATAGAGGTCGACAATTTCTTGAAATATACAAATAAATCATCGGCCATGGCTATGACTCGGCCTGCGATTTGATTTAGCACAGTAAATAAGATCCAAATAATAATAATAGTATATAATATATGATCAATACCAAAATTAAAAAAACCTATATTATCAAAACCAATCCATGAGAGAGAAAGAGGTCGGTCGGTTGGTCAGAAATTGGTGGAGGAGATCGACTGTGGCAGGAGGTGGAGAAAGAGTAAGAGGCAGAAATTGGTGGAGGAGAGAGAGAGAGAAGCGTGCGAGCGAGAGAGAGAGAGAGAGAGAGAGAGAGAGAGAGAGAGAGGAAGAGAGGGAGAGGGAGGAGGAGGAGGAAGATTAACTGTAAAGAGATTACAACCGTTGCCAACGCCATACCTAGAGAGAGAGAGAGATTAGGAAGGAGGTTAAGGGGGGATAATCCTTTGTTAATCCGACCAGCTTACATGCTATAATCAGATGATTCAGATCGTTAGTGAGAGAGAGTGTGTGTTTAATTATGGGACGTGTGAAGCTCCAAATAAAGAGGATCGAGAACACCACCAACAGGCAGGTCACCTTCTCCAAGAGGAGGAATGGCCTCATCAAGAAGGCCTACGAGCTCTCCGTCCTCTGCGACATCGACATCGCCCTCATCATGTTCTCCCCCTCCGGCCGCCTCAGCCATTTCTCCGGTCGCAAGAGGTCCTTCTTCATTCTGTGCGCAAACACACATCCATGCATGCATACATACATACATGTAAAAATGGTAGTAAAAATGGTAGTCCCTCACCATTCTTTGACGAACCTAATGCCATTGTAGGATCGAGGACGTCCTCGCAAAGTACGTTAATCTTCCAGAGCACGACACCGGAGGGTGAGATTGATTTTCTTTTAAAGATCTTACATCTAAATTTATATCGACGATTGACATCTGAGACAGCATTTGTTCTTCCTTTTTAAAATTTTCAGGACGATTCAAAATCGAGAGGTACTCGTTCCCGATCTGCTTTCGAGCATATAACAAATATAACATAGGATGTTCGCAATGAAAATTAGAAAAGAAATTTCAAATTCTTAGATGCCCAACGTGCATGGAGCGCGGATCGTCTGTTGGCCAGCTGACTCTACTGTAGACGTCCGGAGCCGCTCGATCAAGATCGAGCGGTTCGCATGAATTAGCACGGTCGGGCCCACAAAAAGGTGCGAATTCATGCGAACCGCTCGATCTTGATCGAGCTGTGCTGGCCAGCAGACAATCTGCTCCCACGTGCATGGTATATATCTACGTAAATTTCGGTGCAAGCTGGGTAATATTAACTTCAAAAACTGGACGTTTGCTTTAAAAAAAACTCTCTTAACCTAAATTATCATTAACTGCCAAAAGATGTCTGTTTATTAGTCGAGATATATAATTAATGTGTGTGCTCAATTCCAGTTCTTACTCAGAACCATTAAAAAGCTCAAATGTGAGAGTGACATGGCTGCCCAAGCTTCCAAGTACGTGTTCATCAAATTATAGTCTTAATTTCCCTATTTATTAGCATTCATAATGTTCCATCTCATGTAATTTCATCTGTTCTGTAGTACTCCAGGGCCCTCCAATGGAAGTTTAGAGGTACGCATCTGCTAATTTTCCATGTTAATTAGTTATTATAACCAGAAATAATTCATGTTTAACTCTCCTTCCGCAGAAGCTGCAGCAGGAGATTAACGACCTCCAGCAGCAATTACATCTGGCCGAAGATCGCCTGCGGTGATTCTCTTAAACTACATATTAAACGTTTTTACCATAATAATCATCTTCGCATCGGTTCACTTGATCAGATTTTTTGAACCTGATGCTCTATCGATGACGTCTACGGCCGAGATCGAGACGTACGAGAACTCCCTGCTCGACACCCTCGCTCACGTCACCGATAGAAAGGTACTTAAGTTACATCATATATATTCATAAAGAGAAGATGGATCGTCTGCTGCAGGCGGAAATATAACAGAGTCTGCAGTAACCGTGTGCGCCGCTAAGATCGAGCGGTTCGTACGATTTTGCACTTTTTGTGGATATCGTACCATGTAAAATCGTGTAAACCGCTCGATCACGCGATGACAGAAGATACAACACCACAGCAGAGGATCCGCTCTGTTCTCTTGTAACGATCCTTTTTGATGTGAATCACGAAGAAGGATGAAGATAGAGATCCATTCGCTTCTCACGTTTCAGTTTTTTTTTCTTTGATGTTAATAATATTGCAGAAGCAATTACTGAGCAATCACTTGAGCTCCTTCGACCAAGCAAATATGCAGGTATTTTTATATGGGTTTTTTTTCTCGTGTTATATAGGATTTAAATCTAGGGTTTCCTTCGAATATATTTGGCAGATGTTATTGGAGTCGCAGGATATACTACCGACCGCATACGAAGCTGAGGTGATGGGATGGGCTACTGAGGATCCTATGAATAACCAATCCCAGATCTACATCCCATCGGATCCCTTCATCGCCCAAAGGCAAGTAATCTCAACCGTCCATCTACCGAGAAGAAAACCGATCCTGACAACTTGTACGAATCACGCAGGGAACAGGAGATCTATGACTCGAACTTCGGTAGCACTAGCTTGCAGATCGATCCACGGATGAATGCCATGTGCCAGATGGACGTCTCGAACCCTGATCGAGACATGCCCACGTGGCACCAGGTATACACTTCGACGACGGAGCTCCTCGCCTCCCTCATCTCACCGGGCCCCTACCCGATGATGCAGGTTGGAGTTTTTCTTCTTCGAACATTAGGTCGATTTTAGTTGTATGTTACGACGACGTATCGTATTGAAACTTATGATGAGTCTATGCTGGCTTAGCATACGATGATGGGTGCGGATTTTGGAGCCCTAATGGCGCCTGATCAGGTGGATAGCGGGCCAAGCTGCTCGCTTGTGCCGCAGCCCACGACGGAGGAGAGCATAGCTTTCGACGGCGGCGACATGTCGATGGCTGCGCCGGAGGAACACGTGGACCAATGCCAGTCCAACTCAGTTGATCCTCTAATTTGAGTCTAAATGTTTCCTTGAAAAAAAAATTTGTACACGACTTACCCCTAGTCAATATGTTAACCTAGAAATTAAGACTAGAATACCAAATTAATGTTTGTTTGTCAGGGAGCCATTCTTCTTGATCAAAGGATAAATACTTGACATTTTGGTTAGATTTTCATTACCATGGCATTAATTTTTTCAAATTGGTGCTTAGCCTTTTCTAAAGCACAAATTCAAATAAAAGTAAGATTGGTGTTTATCATGCTCATTTCACTAGATTAATCAGCTTATAATTAATCTAATTTTGTAACACCCATACCCCCAAACATAGTGCCACATCTAAAACTCACGAAGTATGGGTGTGGTTTATAAGTAGTGGGAACTACTACTTGACAACTTGAGCTTAAACATTTTGATTGTTGTCAACGGGTCCATTTAGGCCCGAACCCAACAAGTTGTCAGGGCCCGTTTTCCTCGATAACAGACCGGGAACCTAAGTCCGGGACGTTACAAATTTTCCCTTGATGGTGAGATAGTATTTAAAAAATCACGATATTTATTTATCTATAACTATTAAAAAAAAGTATACATCAAGATATGAAGATATCATATTAGAAGAAAGCATCCCTTGACTTGAGCATTAATTTTATCTCGCAGATGTTCCAACACCCAAGAAGTAGCAATTGCATGGTTAATTATCCCCATAATTAACACTTGTTATAGGATTAACCCTCGTTAGATTCCATGATCCGATATATTATTAGAAAATTGTGCCTTCGAGATTTCAATGTGCAATCTTCTTATTGTGAGAAAGATAAGAAACGATTTAGGTCAGATTGATGTTAATCGAAAACTCCATTTTCTTTAAAATCAAAAGGTTAAGAGCAGCTCAACATTATATGAGAATTAAGTTGTAGCGACGAAATCATCTAGCAATAAAATTGTGACGCACATCACAGTTGTTATTCTAATCATGATGTGGTTAAAAGGGGTATAATCGTCAGAACAAAATCTCCCTCTCCTTCTCCCTAGCCCCACAAATTTGACCTCCACTCAAGGGGGTGATTCTTGTGGACGACAGAGCTTCTAACGCGACGCGACGTTAACAGAAAGCCAATGGAGACGGTCAGAACAGTCTCGTCCGGACCTGATAATAGGGACGGTTTGAGGACCGTCCTCTTCGTAGATAATAGGGACGGTTTAGAACCGCCCCCTAAAGTACTTTCTTTTCATCATTTATCGAATCGATGTAAGTAGGGACGATCTATAGAGGACAGTCGATAACTGTCCCATCTAGTTACAGACGGGACAATCTTTTTGGAGACCATCTCCAACGGCTCTAGAGGAGGGAACAAAACCATCATTGATCGTCTCCTATATCTATCATGAAGGACGGTCTATAAGATGGGATGGTCCAGGTTTGACCGTCCCTTGTAGGTGTCCCCAAAGACCTGTCTGTTTGTAGTTAGCGACGCTCCTCACGCGAAGGAAGTGGTCGCCAGTGACAGAGATAATTGCCATTCAAACTTCAAGGCGGAGATGGCTGCATGTTATTGTTCGAATGTTGGGTTTAGGTCAAAGGAAGACGCCTCCTTTGTGGGCTCGCCCGAAGAAGGAGTTTGGTGGTGTTTCAAGATGCTCCTCGCCGCTGTGGAGGTTGGGTTCGGGGCTACTTGTTCTTTGCGGCTGCAGGTTTGACGAAGGACATCAACTCCAAAAATAATGTATGCTCAAACAAATTCTGCCCTTGGGGAAATTCATGAAATACGCTACAGCTCTTTAAGCAACTCGCACAATACTATAACGACTTCAGAACAAGATTAGAAAGAAACTGTTGGGAGACGGGCAACAAGCTACAGCTCTTTAAGTGTTCATACCTTTGTCTTGTTTGATGCTTGGAGCCCATCAAGTTGGTTGAGAAGCTCAAGTATAGTTCTTTGCACTTGGCTGTTCCTGTTGCAAGTTCCAGACTCCATATGAGCATAGCCAATACTATCAATGTCATCCATAAATATGATTGATGGAGAATGCTCCATGTAAAGAATTGAAGCAATATCATGCTCATTAGTGTGAAACATAGCGGATATCTAAAGCTGCAACTGCAACTTAAAAAATGATGCTCATTATTTTGGAAGTGATGTTCAGCGTGCTGATTATAAGGGAAGAGGATCCTCGGCTGTAGGGAGGATTGCAGCAGAGGTGTTGTAATCCTATCTAATTCTTTTTTATGATTTAGATTTCAAAATCCAACCTGGTAGATTGAATCTTAAATTAATGCTCTAAATATCCTTCAAATTTCACTTAAATCCGAGATTATTTGCTATTTTATTCTAATGGCCAAACATTTGGTCAAGAACTAAGCAACTTAAACTCCATTTAAAAAAACTCTGAATCTTCAATCATTAAGATAAAATAGCAAATAATTTCAGATTTAAGCAAAATTTGGATGATATTTAGAGAATTAATCTAAGATTCAATCTATGAGGTTGGATTTTGGAATCTAAATCATAAAAAAAAAATTAGAGGGGATTACAACACCTCTGTTGCAATCCTCCCTACAACAGAGGATCCTCTTCTGATTATAAGAGCCTCCTCTTCCGATTATAAGAGGCGTGTTATCTCAATTTTTCCATGGAGTTAACGGAAAGACCAATAGGTAGAAGCTTCTACGAAGATGGAGGAACGGAGATTTTGCTCCCAGCTATCGCTACCGGAGGTGGAAGGTATGAGCGGGGGAGAAAATAAGACAAAGGGGAAGAGGGAATGCGACGCTGTTGGTCTTTTGGGTTTTGCGCAATTTGGGAGAAAATGACTGGAGAGAGGAACAATGAAGAAATGGGAGAATTGGAGAAGAAGAGAAGATAGAGGGAGGAAGGTTGTGGAGGTCAGGAGGAGGGGGCGGCGGAGGGGCAAAGGAGGATGTGCTGAAGGGGTTGGAGGAGGAGTGGAGGGAGGGGTAGGGCTAGGGCTAGGGAGAAGGGGAGGCAGAGGTGGAGGGACGGAAGGGGGCAGAGCTAGGGAGGAGGGGGCGGAGGAGGGGCTAGAGGGGGCAAGGTTGGGGAGGTTGTTGTCTTCGGATGAGAAGGAGGGGGAGGGAGAGGAAGAGGATATATGGAGAGAAGGAATTTAAGAAAATGACCAATCCACCTTACTTGTTAAAAAGTACCATTGTGTTCAAAATTTAACGTATGTGTGTGATGGAAGTGGACATCAACTAACTTGAGGAGCACATATGATAAAACTTGAAGAAAGTAGGAGCACAATTGATATTCCAAAAAAGAGAGGGTATAACTGATATCACAATATCTCAGAAGGGTACAAGTGATAAAAAATCATATTTTCTTGATGCATCGACTTTGGACTAGAGATCAAATCAATATTTTTGAAAATTGAAAGGAGGTTGAACATGAAGTTATATCAAAAAGGTCGAATAGATTGGAATTAAAATCAAGTTGGTTCATCTGAATGATCACGTAATCGATATTTTATTTTTGAAAATTGAAAGGAGGTTGAACATGAAGTTATATCAAAAAGGTCGAATAGATTGGAATTAAAATCAAGTTGGTTCATCTGAATGATCACGTAATCGATATTTTGAACCGAATCAAACTAAACCGGTGAAATAAGGTGTAATCAGTTAATCGAATCATGTTGCATTAAAATATGTACACCCACATATAATTTAAACAATTGATTGAACAAAAATTATAAATATACATATAAATATAATTACAAATATATACACACACATAATATAGAGGGCTTTTAAATGATGTGAGCCTTTCCCGAGCTTCTAAAAGTTCTGTCAAGTTAGTAACATGTTATGTTAATATTTATTATTAAATTTATGACATAAGAAATTGTAAAATACATAGAAATTGCATAAATTGATATTGATCTTTCTAAACTCAAGAAAGACTCCCTTTCCAAGTGGTAGTCTTTCTACCTTTGATCTTTTCTTTAGTGTTTCTTTCAATTATTCTTTGTTTCTTCTATCCAAGAATGTAACGGAACATAGTTTGCTTACTACAAACATTTTTGTAATAGTTTCATTGATTTTTTTAATGAAAACTGAAGTTTCTTTCTCTTGCTTACCATCATTGATAACAAAGGGGGAGAAGAAAACTAAAAGCCAATCAATTAATGATTATTTAGTCAAAGGGGTGAAACTAAAAAAAATAAAAAGTTTTGTTTTACTCCGAAAAAAACCGTAGAAGGAAAAGAATCATTTTTTTTACTATTCTTTAGTAAGGTTGAGAATCTAAAATTGAGTTATTAAAATTTTGATTGAAAAGTTTTGATTATTTGCAAAGTTATGTGCTTACATTGATGTGAATCTTTATATCTTTTATAACTGTTGTCATCATAAAAAGGAGGAGATTGTTAATTTCTTGTTCTCCAAGTTGTTTTAAGATGACAAACAAACATATTGTAATATCCAACCTTTTGGCATGATCGATCAATTAGTTGCAATGATCGATCAGACTTGCAAATCTTGCTTAACTATTATGTTTCCAAAGGCTCTATTACTCTCCAACCCTATAAAAGGGACCTTATACTCTTGTAGGAGAAACAAATCTCAAAGTAATCACTCTAATTCTCAAAGAAAATTCTCTTTTAATGATATGCTTTAAATCTCTCTCTCTCTCTCTCTCTCTCTCTCTCTCTCTCTATATATATATATATATATATATATATATATATATATATATATATATATATATATATATATAATATAGGGAAAAGGGAATATGCACCGGCGGGTGCAGCTAACTAGCTACACCCGGCCATTTTTCTTATTGACTTTTTATTTTTTTTGAAAAAAAACTTATGAAGATTTACTTAATTTATTAACAAGAATATGTGTTTCAAATTTCATGCAAAACAAACACTCCTAGCATGCCCATCTAGATATGATCAATTTCAATAATTCTAAAACTGTTAAAATGTCATAGCCTTGATGGAGATTACATAAATGTCGAATTTAGTTGAAATTAGTATGATATCATGGTGATATATGGTGATTTAAATCCCCCTAGGTTTCATTTCAAAAATACAAAAAACCAATGAAAAAAATGGCCGGGTGCAACTAGTTAGCTACACCCGCCGGTGCAGCTTCCCCAACCCCATATATATATATAGGGTTAAATGGGGCTGCCCCCAGGGAGTAGCCAACTTGGCTACTCCCACCCTTATTTTTCCCTAATTTTTTTTTATTTTTTTGAAAATAAAATTTATATATTCATCACTATATCCCTCTAACATCTATTAAAATTTTCGTCAGAAACAGAGACTCCTAGGCCCCCCATCCAGACGTCATTTTTTTAACGGTCGCATGATTTTTTAAATCGACCCTGTTTGGATGGAGGCCGTAGGAGTCTTTGTTTCTGATGAAATTTTAATAGAATGTTAAAGGGATATAATTATGGATATACAAATTTTTATTTTCCAAAAAAATAAAAAAATGGAGGGGAAAATAGGGGTGGGAGTAGCCAAGTTGGTTACTCCCTGGGGGCAGCCCCATTTTACCCATATATATATATATATGGGTAAAATGGGGTTGCGCCCTTGAGGGGGAGCTAACTTGACACCTCCCGCCTCATTTTCCCATTATTATTATTTTAAATTTTTCCTTAGATTTTTATCAATATATCCCTATATTATGCTATTAAAATTTCGTGCGAAACAGAGACTCCTACGACCTCCATCCAGACGCTGGATGGAGGCCGTAGGAGTCTCTGTTTCACACGAAATTTTAATAGCATAATATAGGATATAGTGATGAATATTCACGGAAGAAATTTTCAAAAAAAAAATGAGCGAAATGACGCGCGGGAGGGGGGAGGGGGGAGGGGCGGCAAGTTAGCTCCCCCTTAAGGGCAGCCACATTAAACCCTATATATATATATCGTTCTTTGAGTTCTTCGATATCATTGAGAATAACTTGTTCTGAGAACATCTTTGTACAAGAGAGCTATTTGGCATGCGATAGCTATGGTGATACTATTCTATGTGTTACATGTGATATAATTTCATGTGCTTATACATGAAGTATATATCTACAATTATTCTTGTTGCCTATTCAAGATATCACCGTACCTACTTTTGATAATTATTCAAGATATTTGTGAAAGAAATTGCAAAATATTTATTTCATTTCATAACATCTCTCTACATGAACTTTGGTGTTTGATCCTCAAGTTTGCAGGAAGCTCTTGGATTTGTAGGTTTCACATTCTCCAAGAAAGTTAGAGGACATGTCGAAGATAGACCACCCCCTTCAGTTGTTGTAGTATCTGATCTATAGTATTGATGTTGATGCCTAATCGAAAGTTGTGAAGTAATACACCATATAAATAGTTGAGAAATCTGTGTTTATATCTCAGGATTTACGGTGAATCAGTTGTTGGCTCGGCTGACCAGAAGTCTCGAGTGAGGTGACTCGGGTCGTGGCCACGTTAACATCTTATGCAGTGTGCTTATTGGCTTGGTTGATTGATTGTGATGTGACTGGTATAGTTCCGCAGAATATTTCAAGCTGTCATCCATACACTATTCACCCTCCCATAGTGGTATCGTGATCGAACTCATAAAAATTATTTTTAAGCAACATCTCTGAGTCTCAGTGTTCGACCCTCAAACTAACCATTATACATTAGGGATTTTTACACCTATAATCCTGAGTAATTTCTCAATTACAATCGTAACCCCGCATAAACGTGAATTACGTCCAAAACCCTCAATAGTACTTAACTCTTATACTCATAACCCTCATGTTAACTTCCATCCAATTTCTCATTAACTACAACGACATCCGTCAAATATTTTATATTTTCTATCCTCTAAATTTTATTATTTACAAATTAGTCCTCCCTCAAACATCCGCCTTCTCTTCCTACGAATTATTTTATTTTTCATGTTTCATTTTAAATTTTATATTTTGTGTAACTTTTCTTCTTATTTCAAGTACAGAAAATACAAATAAAACCTCTCTCTCACGATTTCTATCTCTCAAGGATTCGAGCATAGATCAAAGATATGCATTGCAATAGCCAAGATCTTTTTGAAAATACTTAGACAAAAAAAGGTGCCCGCTTCATTATGTGCGCTAAAAATTCTAAAAAAACATAAAATTAGGTTTCTTTACTACATTCATCTATGTGGTTCTCTCTTCCTTTGATAAGTCAAAAAATAAGATTACAAAGTGAATTTTTCTCCTAATCAGATAAGTCCAGATGGCCATCATATGGCTCCAACGTAAATAGTCTTGCGAAATTTGGCACTAGGGCAAGAGAATGATTCGGAAATTTGTCACTTGGTTTTGTCCTTTAAGTCATTTGGGCTCCATTTATTTCACTAATGTTTACTCATTTGTGATGGTTTACAACAACTATAAATGAGACAATGTCAATTTTCTCACGACATATTTGGAGATGGAAGATCCCACGACGAGTCAAGATCTTCATGTGGCTGATGGACAGACAGAGATTGTTGACCAGTGCTCGGAGAGCCAGATTGTTTAATGGTTCAGATGTGTTGTGTCAACGTTGCTATGAGGAGGCGGAGGATACTGAGCATCTGTTCTTTAAGTGTCCAAAGTCGAAAGAGGTTTGGAGGGAATTATCTCTCATTGGGGTTGCAACGGAGAACTTTCCGTCCTTTTGGAATGCCGTTCATACATCAGAAAATGAACAAATAGTGGTAAAGATTCTACTGGCCGCAACACTATAGGCGATTTGGCTCGCGAGAAATGAGGTACTATTTAGGGGAGAGAGCTTTTATGTGGGAAATGTTGTACATCATGACAAAATCCTTCGGGATTCTTGATCTTTGTATTTATGAGCTATAACCAATAAATATAAAGTTTTTTTGGGTGCTTGCCTCTACGGTACTGCACCCTTTTTTCCTTTAAAAAAATGTCAATTTTCTATTTACGTGGTCTACAGATCATTGCTAAAAGTAAATCCTTTTTGTTGAAAACGTATATAATGAATTATTTGTGGTGGTTGTCAAAACGTCTTAAATAATAAATCATACGGGTTGAATTTTAAAGAATTCATTTACAACAATCGATGTTGATGACTATTTGTTAATGGAATCCCATTTACGAAAGTTTTGAGAACTGTCGTATATACTCCATCGAAAATATGCAACTTTTTTTGGCAGTGATGCTTACAACACCTATAGTGTGTAATGCTTTGAAGAACTCTTATTATAATTGTTTGTGTTTTTGTTTTTTCTTATAAATGAGGACCCCTTGATAGACAGCTATATCTTTACACATGGGAGTGAGTGAGTGTGCGTGTGTGCGCGCGCGCGTGCACGTGCGTGTGTGCGTGCGCGTGTGTAGTAAAAGGAAGTTGTTCTGTGTAACAACCAAGTTGGCTGTTACACGGAGCAATTTCCTCTATTTTTTTATTGTTTTTTTAAATTCCACCATGTATATTTATCTATATATCCCTCCTACATGTCATTCGAATTTCGTGAGAAACGAAGACTCTTATGGCCTTCATCTAGAAAAGGTAATTTTTAACGGTTTGAAATTTGCTGTAATTGACCTATTCTAATTGAAGGCCATAGGAGTCTCTGTTTCTGACGAAATTTGAATGATATATAGGAGGGATATATATATGAATATACATGATTTTATTATCGAAAAAAAATAAAAAAAAAAGAGAAATTGTCTTGTGTAACAACTAACTTGGTTGTGACTCAAAACAACCTCCCGGACATATATATATATATATATATATATAGAGAGAGAGAGAGAGAGAGAGAGAGAGAGAGAGAGGGCTTATCCAGAGAGCACTATGCCGATTTGGGTTGTGGTGAGCAGCAAATGTGGGCTCGCCACGTGTATGTGTTGGTTCTATTTGGAAGGGGACGGTTTTGGCAATAACACTGTAGTTTGCATTATTAACATAATAAGAATTCGAGTTAAATCATTTCCTTAATAATAGGTGGTCGGTTTTGGAAGGATATTAATATGTTTGAGCCTCTTATATTTCCAATTATATCGAGTCCTTAAAAAATGGAATGCGGTTTTGGAAAGATACATTTAAATCATTTATTTCATACCGGAGAAATAGTCATTGTAGATTTGATCAGTAATGTAAATAATGTACTTAAGTAATTATGTGTTGCGAGATCAGTAATACTGAAACAATTGTCAGTATTTTACATATGTAACATTACATTGTACATAGATCACTAATTCATTCATGTTACTCAAGTAATACATATTCAGTTCTCAAGTAACTATTGTTGTGAGATCAGTAATTAATTATGTGAATTACTAATGTCCATACAATAATTACTGATTACAAATGTCCATTTTACTGAAGTCATTTTGATTGTTACTAATGTTATAGTTACTTAATACTTTGAGTCTTACTGAAGCACCTCTTATTTACTTATATAACATTTTTAATTACTTATAATGTATCGAGTGTTACTGATAGCATTACATAAGTTACTGGTCACATGATTTTTTATACTTACTCCAACTTACTTATTCCATTACCTTCTTTTACCTACAATTTATTACATGTTGCTGATGCTTCTATATATCTTACTTGTTTTATTCTTTGTTTTGAATTATTATCGAATCACACATTCTTTACTTATGTAGTCTATTTAATTACTTGTAATACGTCAAGTGTTACTGAAAGTCACACATAAATTACTTAATTATAGTTATATGGTGAACATCCAAATTTCAACGGTCTTCTAGTCCATTTACATGATGTTGTTTTGCTCTCGCTCCTCAGCATAACAGCAGCTTCTTCAAGACACCAAATTATTGCATTGTTCTGCAAGAAACAATAAGTTAATTTATATCCGTGAATAGTAAGAAATATATAAAGAGAAGCAACTCAGCAATATACTCGTTTCAGTAAGAATCATTCAATGACAAGTAACATGTAATGAATTGTTAGTAATGTTTGCTATATGACAATTAACTTGTAATAAATTGTTAAAAACTCAGCAATATACTCGCTTCAGTAAGAATCATTCAATGACAAGTAACTTATAATGAATTGTTAGTAACGTTTGTTATATGACAAGTAACTTGTAATGCATTGTTAGTAACTCAGCAATATACTCGCTTCAATAAGAATCATTCAATGCCAAGTAACTTGTAATGAATTGTTAGTAACATTTGTTATATGACAAGTAACTTGTATGAATTGTTAGTAACTCAGCAATATACTCGCTTCAGTATGAATCATTCAATGACAAGTAACATGTAAAGAATTGTTAGTAACGTTTGTTAAATGACAAGTAACAATTGTGTTAGCATTAGTAACATAAAATATCTCATAAGTAAATTACTTAAATATATCAGTAACTCAATATATTTTCAAAGTAACGCATGAAAAATAACAAATTGTATTTACTGTAACTTTTTATTATATGAAATTAAAATACCTTCGATATAAAATCGATTGGGCCTACAAATCGTGTATCAAAATGAATAAAAATGATATTATGAAATATAACAAAATCCCAAACCAGAGGTTCCAGTATTCATCTTTGCAAATCCCACTTTCTCATGATCCAGAAATATAACAAAAAATCAAAATCTTGTCTATAAACAGTCAGATTCAAATCAAAATGTCCAAAAAATAAAATTCTTTCTACATATTATCAGATTCAAATCAAAATACGAAAAATAAAAATTTAATCGAAATACAATACCTTGCATTAGATAAAATCGATCGCTTCTCTTTCCACGATTCATCGCCTCACTTTGCAAATCGCTAGATCAAAAAATGCCAGAACAATCGCCTCTCTTTGATCTCTCAACACACGTTTCCATAAACGTATACTAATTTTAGAATTGTTTAATATTTCCAATTAGCTTCTCTTTCCATTTTGGTTACGGTTCCTATTTTTTAGGGATCGAGAGATACAAATCTTACGGTTGAGATTAGAGGCTCATTTTGATCAAATGGGCACAATGCTCTCTGGATAAAAATCATATATATCGAAATCAAGAGCACCATCTTCGAGCGAAATCAATCCTTCTCGCGACTTCCAAAAAAACAGAGCAATCAAGTTATGTATCCATTAAGCCTCCTCGGCTTAATGCCTCTTATGTACTACCTAACCTTCTGGACTTAGACTCATATGCGTCCGACATTAAATTATGCTTTATTTATTTGCCTATGAATTAAATAATATTGTTTTGATTGTATTGGATATGCGACTACCTCCATAGCCACCTCCACCGACTCTTCCCCCTACTTCACTCGCCCTTCTCTTTCTCATAGCCCCGCAAGATAGAGAGAGTGTGTGAGTGACCCGAGAAAATCATACAAGGATATGGGTGTAAAAATCCCAAATAAAAATGGGACTCTCATCAATCATCTAGAGGAAAGTTCCCTCCAACTGCATCATATTAAATCAATTCGGCAGCTGTGTGTTGATGACATTCCTTCAAAATCAAGCAAATGAACCATTAATGCTTAATAAATTCTCGTCTTCTTGATATCGTATATTTCCCCAATTCCGCGGATATCTAGAGAGGAATATATAGAAATAAATAGATATTATATATTGCAAATTTTCGTTCCACACGCTATCATGTCAATCTCTTCTCAGCCTTTAGATTGTGACAAATACGCCCACAGCCTTTTACAAAGAAAAAAACGGGTCCCTTAATCCAAAAATTGGATGCAATATACATATTAGAAATTTTTTTATAATAAATACCGTTTTAGATATATTTTTAAGGGAAAAAAGAAGCTACACCCGGTGGTGCAGCCAACTAGGTGCACCCGAGCATTTTTCTCCTTGGTTTTTTATTTTTTTTGAAGGAAACTTATGGGGGATTTACTTAGTTTATTGTGTGGAATATGTGTTTCAAATTTCATGCAAAACAAACACTCCTATCATGCCCATCTAGATATGGTCATTTTCAATAATTATGAAACCGTTAAAATGTCATAGCCTTGATGGAGATGATAGAAATGTCGAATTTAGTTGAAATTAGTATGATATCATGGTGATATATAGTGATTTAAATCCCCCTAGGTTTCATTTCAAAAACATCAAACATAAATGAAAAAATGCCTGAGTGCAGCTAAGTTAGGTGCACCCCTGGGTGCAGCTTCCTCAATCCCAAATGAAGGATGGGATTTTAGAGTGATTTCCTTGACATGACATGGGCTCCGACTATTGTCCTGTCAAAGCAAATGACTTCGATAATTCCTAGTCATGGTCTATTTCGATCAACGATTTCCCGATTAGTAAATCATTTGTCGAAAGTCAATGCAAAATGACAACACTCCTGAGGCACGCAATCTTCAAAACTAAAAATTTCCAGTGCAGCATGGTTTACCCATCAGATTCTTTTGGCAAACTGTACGCCGATCAACACACAGTTCGTCGAAAGTACCCCTTCTCAGCTTCATCTTCCCCTCCACTTGATTCCCTCTCCCCCTCACACGAACCCTTTTGTTTGGATGGATGGTTAAAGTTAAAAGTATAAATTGCAATGCTTGAATTAACCTCTTATGAGGGTTAATTTTTATATATTAAGTTGGTGGACTTTGTTGGTAGTAAAAACGTACTAATATAATACTTTATGTATATTGGATAATGATGAATCCGTAATTCATCGCCTTTATTCTTTCATTTTGGCTAAAATCTTTGGTAAAATGCATGTAAATAACCACTAATTCCATCTAATTAACATTCTAACCACAAAGATTAATATTATATAATCAACACTCAAATTATCCAAAATAAAAGAATAAAAAGAAAAAGGAAAATAAAAATACAAAGAAGGTTGTCTATGTAATATACAAACTGATCCTAACCCCGAGACCAGGCCAATATTTACCGGGTCGACAAAAGAAATAAGTAGGGGGAGATAAGGATCCTAACTTATAAAAATATTCAGAAAATAAAGACCAAAAATGTAATTTACCCATTTTTCATAATGCAAATACTTCACTCATTTTATTTATCATCAAAACCACTCCAAACCAAAACACTTCTTTTATAAAAATTGTTCATAAAAATATGTAATATTTTATAAAAATATTAGAAAACTATTTCGGCACAAAAATAAAATAACCGTAATGAACCGGAAAAGCCGTAAAAGCCAACTTCTGAGGTTCATATCTATTTATAGAAAACTCCAAATTGACCAAACTCACTTTTAAAATCCGTTTTGTATATAATGCTAATTATTAAAAATATCAGAAAAATAATCGGATAAAACCGGTGAGTTTCGGCTTTTTGGACCCGTTGTATATATGCACTATATGTATAAACTTCCGGGATTTTTAATTAAATAACCGTAAACCGTATTAACTTAATTCTTTGTCATAAAATCATCTAAAATTGTATATAAAAATATATAAATATAAAAAACTTAAAATATCGAAAAAATCCGGAGGCCCGAAGCCGCTACTTTTTTTTCGTCCGGGCCTCATAACTCGGCCGTACGAACTCCGAATTGAGCAAACTCGGTCCCTAAAATTATATTTTTTAATTATCTACAAAATGACACTAGTTTCGCTAAAATCGGAGTTAATGCGAAAAATGCGGATTTCGGGGTCCGTATTGGTATATTTGTACAATAAGCCGTAATTTATACTATTATTTCATACATTAACCATTTATTTCACTTATAAAAATATATAATACTTAATATTTAATTTATTTATTTATTTAAATTATTTATTTCATTAATTTATTAATTTAATTAATTACAATATATACCTACATTATTTATTTATATAGTTAAATATATTTTATATGTATGTATATACTTCTTTTGTTTTTTTTCTTATCTTGTCTTTTTCCCCTCATTTATTAGTTATGCCATGTGTCACTCTACCATTGGCCCCCATTTTTCTCTCTCTCTCTCCTCCTTTTCCTTCCTCCACCCACCTCTCTTCCCTTCTCCTCAACCGCCTCCAACGGCCGGCCGTTGGCCGGCCGTTTGCCTAATCGTCGTGCTCTCGTCACCGTCGGCGGTGACGGCATCTCCCTCTCCCTATTTATACCCGGTACCCTCTCCCATAGAGATCCATCCGCCATTTTTTTCATCTTCCTTTCCACCGAAATTCGGAGCTGACGAGAGAGTGGGTGACACACTCCGCCGTCGAGCGAGGGAGAGAGAGATCCGGCGAGATCCCGTCGGTGTTGAGTTCCAGCTCCGCCGCGAGAGCCTCCGACCCGCCGATCGTTGAGGCAAGGATAACGAAGCTCTGCCGAGCTCGTCCACAGGCACAGCACTCCCGTCGTTTCATCGTCCAGGTTAGGTTCATATTTCCTCTCTTCTCCTGTTTTCTCCTCTTCCCTCTCAATATCTCTCTCCTCTTCTCTGATTCCTCTTCATTTCTCTCCCTGAATCCTCTCTCTACTTCATGTTCCTCTTATATTTCGATTTGATCAGAACACCATTCCGATTCCCTATATAAGACCTGACAATTGAAAATGATTGAAATATAATGAAATAAAGGAGATGGTAGTGATGAATAAATCAATAATTGATGTTGGGATAAAATGAACAAATGTGCGACCAACTACTACGTAAGCATGCAAAGAAAAAGACATACGATATGAAAAATGATTGTCACTTTTCATGACTACCGAAGAAGAAATTTTACTAAGAAGAAAAACAAGTACAAGTTTCTCTCTCTCTCTCTAGTTGATGTCTCTTTGTGGTTTGGTGGTGTGATTGCGCCCGTCTTCTCTTTTATAGGTACAAATACAATCTTATTTGATTATAACAATCAATCTGAATCAATCAAGATCCTAGTGAGATTTGATCAAAAATCAAATGTCTTTCATGGATTACACAAACCCTACCATATTAGGATTCTTAAATTTCATGATTAGAAAAAAATATAATTCTAATAATATGCACCCTTGAGTTGATTTACATCATAGTTTTCATCTCACATTGATCGGTGATGCACCTAATACTAGCATTACAAGAACAAACAACTACGAGGCCCCGAACACCCAATTGAGGTCGAAACAAGCCTAAAGTCCAGTGTCTGAGTATAGTCGCGAACCCCCAAATGTGAATCATTGTAAATACAATTATTACAAATTAGTTACAAAAACAAATGAATACTAAAAATAAACCTAAAATCAAAGACTCTCTCTTTCTCTCTCTCTCGCACGCGCGACTCAACAAAAAATAAAAGAAAAACTTACTCCTCAACTCTCTATGACAGGATTGGTCCTCAGAATCACCAGACTCCAGGCACCTCAAGATGCATTCGAGAAAGTCACTCTAAGTACACCATGTCTCTTGCACAAGAAGAAGACAATCATTAAAAAGAGTGATATATATACAAAATAAGGAAGAAATAAATGCTGGAAACAAATAAACACAAAAAATAAAAAAAAAGAACTTAGGGATAAACTACCCAAGGGATGGAAAACCTAAACATTGAGTAGTAACCTGATTGCATTTTCAACAAAAATAAGAAAAATATTGCAAAAATGAAGGAGCATAACTAATATTGCGGAAGTTAAGAAGGGCATAATTATAAAAATTCCTATTATTTATGTATAGTATTTAATGTTGTACATGCAAAAATATTTTATACATAGTGTAAGATATTTACATTATGTATGCATTTCTAACAGCTATACATGAAATTATGCATTACATCATATATTAATACATATAGATATTGCATGTGTTATGTGTCTATATTTATATAACAGGATTTTTACACTACGAACCTGAAAAATTTTGTAAATTAACTTTTGACAGTGTACTATTTGTAATTATCACCTAAACTCCTCAAACAAACTTCGTGTTACACCACTAACCTTGTTGTCTATTTTTTAAGTATATTTGAGTTAACTACTTAGGTTAATCTTGAGTCAATCTAACCATAGGTGGATCTTCCACTACACCTCCTCTGCCTCCTCGCCATTGGTATTGTTGGCAATCTCACCTCTTCCGTCTCTACCCTCTCCTCCCTCCAAGTCCTCTCCCTATGCTGTAATCGGATAGCTAAAGCCATCCCTGACCTCGGGCACTAGCATGCACTTTTCATCCTTTCCTTTAGATGCTGATCAGAGGTCCCTCATCATTGTTGACGGTGAAAGAAGATGTGGGATGAGGTAGTAGTGCAAAGAGATGGGGGAATTGGATTTGTGGGGAGGAGAGATGGTGAAGAAGGCAATGAGCATAGAAGCTGCTGGCATTGGATGGAAACACAAAAAAGGGGAGATGCAATGACGACGGTGGGCGTCCATGTTTGCAGTCAGTATGATTGGAACCAGTAGACATTAAGGAAGGTGGGGATAAAAAGAAGAAGGGGATGAACCATAGACGACCTGCTTGCCATAGTCGTGGAGAAGCTAGGGGAGGTAGAAAAAGATGGGGACATAGAGGAGGAAGGTGGTGGTAAGGATTGAGATGAGGTCCTTGAGGAAGGTGGAGGAGGACATGAAGGAGGGGAAAAGTAGGAGGGAGGAGGGGCAGTTGACGCAGGAGAAATAGGAAGTATCAAAGGAGAAGGGAAAACCCCTAGAAAAGTGGGGGTTACGGTGGGCAAGTGCAAAGATGTCGAGAAAGAGGGAGGCGAGGGAGAGGAGGAGCAACATGAGGAGGATGTGGAGGTTGCGGAAGGGATGGGACCCATAGATGAAGGATATCATGGGGAGTTGGAGGGGGTCCTTGAGGGAGGGGTGTTGATAGTCTTGGTGGAGCGGGTGCGACGAATGGGAGGGCATCTCAATAGAGGTGCCACGACTGAGGGGGAAGGGGACGACAAAGGCAACGCAACGAAGGGGAGGGTGGGCCTTGGTGGAGGTGGCATGACACATGGGAGGCGAAATGACTAGGCAAGTGCTAGAGGGGGAGGAGGATGGTTTGAGGGGGAGAAGGATATGATGTTATAAATTTTATAAATAACAAGGGTTGATATTATCCATTTTGACAGTTTTCATCCACTTTAACGGTTATAGAATAGGAGTTAACCACATGGGTTGTAA